>JAMZAV010003778.1:0-103840 GCA_024449915.1 Sweltsa coloradensis
ATTTTTTTAAGCATGCCTGCTGACTAAGCCTGCTCCATGACTACGCCGCATCGTCGTCTAAGCATATGCCTTGCTGACTAAGCCTGCTCCATTGACTACGCCTGCATCGTCGTCTAAGCATGCCTTGCTGACTAAGCCTGCTCCATTGACTACGCCTGCATCGTCGTCTAAGCATGTCTTGCTGACTACGGCTACTTCGTTGATTTTGTTTGTTTTGTTTACCCACGCCTGCTTGGTCACCTACGCCTGCGTCGTTATCAAAGCTCCCTTCGTCACTTACGCCTGCTTTATTGACTACATGTACTTTGATTGCCCACGCCTGTTTTGACGTCCACACATTCTTCATCGACCTCGTCTTCGCATACGACGTCTCTCTCATCATCGTCCGCGTCTCCGACTACGACGTCTCTCTCACCATCGCCTGCGTCTTCGCCTATGTCGAAGTCTTCATGATCCTGCTTATTGTCGCACCCGGCTTTACCTACTAGTACGACGCGTTGTCATCCTCAAACATTTGGTTTGGTTCTTCAAAATCGCTTTCGTCTTCATCGTCTGAGTTTAGGAATCTTTCGAGTTCGAAAGGGAAATTTATTTATTTATGTTATTCACTATTTGAAAAAGATAGTCAACATTTTTCACGCGGGAGTATGTTTGATCTTCACTTGAGAGACCTTGACATTTGTTGTTGTTTATATTGCATGTGTTTTAGTATCTAGGGAACAGTCCGACTTTTGTATCCAGACGAAAGCAGTCAACATAATACAGAAAATCTTATTTAATTCAATCAGTGTTATTTATTGTACGGTATTATTTAGATATGTTTCACTAATCTAGCGATTGAACCAACAGTCCACTTCACCAGAGCGAACAAACAGCAAGTATAATACGTATGGTTTCGTCGTCAAATCTGAAGTTAACATAAATGAAAGGAAATCAACAAACCATTAATGTTCGGGCGACAATACAAACTATTGATCTTTAGTTTAGAAAACGTTATTGCCATCATAATAAACGTAATTGAGTAAAACAAGCTCAACAAAAAGTTATTTGTTTTATCAACATTACAGTTCTCTCAGTGTACCTTTTGTGTTCAGGTAGTTTAAGTTCACTTCAAGCTATAGAACTCATGTATTCAAGTCATCATTTGGTACAAGACATCCAATTCTATTTAGAAAAACTAACCTCTAAGGGTTATATAATAGAGTTTTGCTGGATACCTGGACACGTGGGCTTAAGAGGGAAATGAACACGCTGATCGGGCTGCTAAGGAAGCTTCCCAGCGTCGTGACGTTGATTTCAATCTAGTTCCCGTTCCAGATGTCAAGAGTGGATTCAAGCAAAGATTGTTGGAATTGCGACAAGCATCTTGGGGTGTGTTGCAAAATAACAAATTGCGTTGTGTGATGCCCACATTGACTAACAAAATTCGTCCACCTACGTCTCGACTCTCACGTAGAGAAGAGGTGGTATATTGTCTAGAATTCGTATAGGGCACACACGCCTAACACACGGATATCTCTTATAAAATTTCGCATTACACATTTCACATATTATTTAGTACACCTTGGTTGTTGTTTGTTCTACGTCGCTTTGTAGTTTGTAGAGCTACACCAATGTTATTTACTAATAACGAGTCTTGGTTTTGTTTATTTTCGATTAAGGGCGCGTCAACCGTTCCGACAAATAGACGTGTATTCCCAAATGAACTTTAAACCGGGAAAATATGCATTTTGTTGTCATTTTTATGTACATAAACGAGAACAAATAATAATGTGGTAAAACTTAATTATAAATTGTTTACCGACACATTTAATTATCCCAGATAATCTTTTTAATTTAAAGCCATCGGGTCAAGTTAAAATAGTTTCACAACCCTATGTATTATTTTGTTTATTTGTATGAAGGACGCGTCAACCGTTAGGTTATTATTCACCACTCTAACCTAGGGGATATGGGAAGGAGAAGCCCATGCTAGTCAGAACCAAGCACGGGAAGGGGGAAGAAAGGGGGGTTTTACGTTGCGGTCGTCCTCGTCTTTGTCATCGTTCGTTGTGTCATTGTTACACGCGTTTTACAATTATAAGCATAGTTATGTTCTGGGCAAAATTTTACCCCGGACCCAGGCGGTGGGATTTTGATGTTATTGTCTCTAAGTTTTACAAAAATAAAATGCAAGAGATCATAGTAGAAAACTTTAGGTCAGTGGTAGTTGCTAGGTCATAATTATATTAATTTAAACCTCTAAAATGGTAAGACAGTAAACATAACATATTGTAGAGATCAGTTTATATTAAATAAAGACACGTCTGGGAGGATCAACTATGCTTTTCAGAACCCGACCCAGGTATTGGGGGGGGGGGGGGGGCAACACTGTAAAATCATGTTTGAAAATAAAAACTGAAAACGGTCTGTGTTACTTTCCAGTCCTCTCACAGGCTGGCAATATTTCGTACATTATGCACAGGATGGCTGATTATTGCGTCGCCAAACTGGTAGAAGTAATGCGCCGAGCAGCACGCGGTTCTCCCGAGACGAGTGAAGAGATGTTAGGTGCGTCAACCGTTTCAGCAGGGCGTAGAAGTATCAGTTTATGATTGTTTTTAATGTTTATATGGATCAACGGGCTTCAATCGTTAGGTCATATTGCGTCACTCTAGCCTAGGGGAAATCTCATGCTGGTCAGAACTGGCCGCGGGTAGGAAGAGGAAAATGGAGGGTTCTCACACAGAGTTCGTCACCGTGGTTGTCATCGTTCGTGTGACGACGTCGTCGTCATGGTCGTTGACGTCGCGGGGAGGTCGTCAATGAGATGAGGGTGTCCCCGACGACGACTGCTCAACTGCACACTGAATGCGTTAAGTGGACGACAAGAGAAACTAGGCGCTTCAACCGGGTAGGTCAGGGTTGCGCTGGCTTTGATATTGAGATATAATATATTTAATTTCTTGTTGCTTTTTACATTGATATCTGTGAATATAGTTACTTATTTCTCGTTTATTGGCGCTTATAAACCGTAAGGTCAATATGTGCAACTCTTGCCTAGGAGATGTGGGGAGGAACGAGCCATGCTAGACAGATCCAGACACTGGTAGGAATATGTTTAGTTCCCACGTTGTGATCGTCGTCGTCTGTGCCACAAACCTCCGACGACGACATAAGAAACTACGGCGCTTCAACCGGTAAGGTCATATTTCGCCGCACGTGACATTAAACGTTAATAAAATGATTTAAATGGGGTGTTTGATAGTTATTCCTAACTTATTATCTCGAAAACATCAGCCTATAGGAATGAACTAGAGGCGAGTCCTGGCGGTCGTAGTCGGGAACAGGAGGACGTGTGTTCGAGTGTCCAAGAACCTTCTAACCTAACAATCAACAACAAATCATCGCGCATAACCATATTTAATTCATCATCACAAATATTTTGCATGTTATAGAACTTAATATTTCCATTACCCCGTCTGGGCCCGGTGTAGGATGGGCTCGGCGCATATGGCATCCAATGACAACCACGACGTGAGAAACCCTCTTTCCTCCTCTTGTACTCCTGACTTATTCAGACTAGCACGGGACTTTACTCCCCATAGCCTCTAGGCTAGAGTGGCGCAATAAATAAATAAAATAATATTTATTTAGAGTCTTCCCACTCGGTCATAGAACTGATTTTCAGTGGGGAAAGCTTGTAGGCGCCGACACCATCGCCTGCGAAAAACGACCAACTAGAAACCGACATGTTTAATGTATGAAACACCGATCAATCAAGCTGGACACGAATCCACCCGAGGACAGCGCCAGAATCATCAAGACTTAATTATAGAACAACCTTAGGAATGTTATGTGCCTCGTTTCTAGGACGGCTCCAAAGCCACCGTTTACAAATTCCTAAGACAAGAATAATTGAGGAACTCAAGTAAAAATCAGAAGTTAAAAATCGTTCTGCCTATTGCGGGAATCGAACCCTGGGCCTTCTGCATTGGAAGCAGAGACGCTAACCACAAGACCATTGAACCACTCACACAACAAACGAACCACCCAAAGTGACCTAACGGTTGACGCGCCCTTAATCCAAATAACTGTAAATTAAACTCACACTCGATCTCTCTGACGCCATATTTTATATTTTTTATCTTATATCTACTATTGTAGTAGTCGGATGGTAAATGATTGCGTAGATAATCACGGATAATCAAGAACTTTGCTATTATTAATCTTCTTGCTACAAGATGCAATGACTACCCTGGTCCCAAGCAGTTCGTACTCCAACTGGGCGGAGCCATATGATCTAGTTTCAACAACAAGTCAGATGTGGGCGGAGCCCATATGTGTGACAAGCTTTCTAAATTTCTCGTTCGTGGTAATTTGTTTATTTAAATTGAACAAACGTTGAAAAAATTATTATTCATTATCATAAATATATTAAATTTTAAGATAACTATCATCTCAATCACTTTCTGTTATTTTTAAACTTTGAAAACAAAACACACAACAGCTTATTAAATAAATTAACAAACAATGTAACGGGAGGCCCAATAATGAGCTAACGGGTTAAAGCGCCCTAGTTGCTCACGTCGTTGTATGAAACAGGTGTTCCCAATATTTATACAACAGAACCTCAACTATGATTGCTCCAATTTTCTTCTGGTTTATTTGTCTGCAGCGAAATTGACATTGAAATTGCTTTTAGCTTACCGAGGAGGTTTATAATACAACACATATTTATTACCCCCGTCTGGGCCCGGGGTAGAATTGGCCCAGAGCATGGCTCTGCTAATCGTACAAGGCGATTCAGGAGAAAAAGTCCACCTCGCAAACATCAGCCAGTGTGTGGGGAGTATATAGCCTCCAGAAACTAGAGGCGAGCTCTGGCAATCGTCCTCGGGGACACCTCCCCTTTCCTTGACGACCTCCCCGACGACAATTACAGCACGAACGATGACGAAGACGATGACTACCGCACGTTAGAACCCCCCTTCCTCCCCTTACCCGTGGCTGGTTCTGACCAGCATGGGCCTCTCCTCTCTCAATACCCTAGGCTAGAGAGGCGTGTTATGACCTAACGGTTGACGCGCCCCAATCCAAGTGATTCCAACGTAGAAAAATCATACGTTTCAATCAAACCCATTTCATTAACGAACAATATCACAGGCGGCGCAATATGGCTTAACCTTAACAAAGACGATGACGAGCGTCATGCGAACCCCCCTCTCTTTCTTCTATCATATGACACCGTCGACAAACAAAAAAACGCTTTTTCGAATTAATTTTACAATAAATATTATTTAAAATAATTATTTTCTTAAGAAATAACCTGAAATAAATAAATATATTCGTATTTAGAGTCTACCCACCCACTCAGTCACACAACTGATTTTCAGTGGGGGACAGTAAACCAAAGTGACCAAGCCAACCCTGTAGGCCCCGACGCAATCGACGAGTGAGCGATAACCAACCGAAGATCGATATTTTTAATGGAAAATATAGCAATCAGTGATATGGACAGTGCTAACACCCGCGGATCAACGCCAGAATCAACAAGGCCGATTCAGAACAACTTTATATTTAGTATGTGCCTCTTTGCTAGGACGGCTCCGAATTCACCGTTTACAAATTCCTAAGACAAGAGCTGATGGACTTAAGTCCAAATCAGAAGTTACCAACTTCTGTCCCTTGCGGAAATCGAACCCTGGACCTTCTGCATTGGAAGCAGGTAGGCTTACCACAAGACCAACGAGCATTACAAATTTTATTTTATTGAATTTTGCGAAGACAATGACGACCGCGACGTGAGAACACCCTTTCTTCCCCTTACCGATGGCTGGTTCTGACCAGCATGGGCCCCCCCCTAGGTTAGAGTGGTGCATTATGACCTAACGGTTGACGCGTCCTTAATCCAAATGAACCAGCCCATAGGGCAGGAAGGCTAATTCAGGGCAAGTGTGGCCCTCTGTAGCCTGACACAGTGATTACAGATTAACAAGTTTAATAGTACATGAAAGACAACAAGAGAACATGACATTTATAAAGTTCGACACCTTAATTTATGCTCTTTCCAGAGAAAACGTAGGCCCAAGGCTATTTCATAGTCACGACATGATGGTGATTAATAGTATAATTTTCATTTTTTCAGGAGTTATGGCAGCAAGATAATCAAGAAACGAAAACTTAACCCGATTCCATATAATAGCGATTTATGGAATGTAGATCCTATCTCCCGCACTTCGACTCCACCCGTCTTTCAACATTCTACTTCAAATTCATCACCTCCCAACCCCTCAACTCCCCCACAAGAACCTATTCAAATCTCACAAAACAATTCTTCATGTTCTCTTAAAGATATCTCATTCTCAACCCCACCACCTTCTTTCTTATCCCTCCCAGACAATTCAAACACAACACCTAGCCCCGTACCCCGTAGGCGATCCTCACTATCTTCTTCATCTACACTAATAATCCTGTCAAATAAGAATTTTTGGAGGAAAAAATTGCGAATATTCACAATATGAATACTGTTTTCGGTGCTGTTTTACACTCTTTTTGTTACATAATTCACTTTGATGTTGTGGATATTAGAAATTAGCAGCCATATTGGATTTAAACTTTGATTGTAATCGGATCATTATTTGAGTCATTTCAATGTGCGTAGAAAGAATTTTTCCTCCAATGCTATGAAGTGCTTAATAATGGACAGTCAAAAAGGGCATTTCTGAGGAAATGCCAACAATGGAAAAACCCAAATTCCGGGAAAATGCAAAATTCGATTTCGCAGACCTGATTTTTAAAATACTAATGGAAGCTTTCATGAACCCCGTACAAAAGTCCTTTTGTATTTAAATCGATTTCTTACGGATTTACCGGGCATTGTTTGATGCTGGGCGTGAAAATTTGGAAATAAGCTGGTACTCCAATGAGCAACATTTAAACCACGAATTTGTGACGTAACCGTTGCCCGTACCAAAACTATAGACGACACCTGTTTTGTAGGGAATTAAATGGGGAATATTTTTACTATTGAGATATTTTGTCTATCTCAAACCAATTTGGAGATATTCGATAACAAACACCTTTTGGCCGCCATTTTCCAATATGGCGACTGAAGCTCCAGTCCGATTGTAGGGGAGTTTTAGTATGTTGATAAGTATTATATAAGGAAGATCTCTGCAAAAATTCAGCGACATCGCAATTTTTTCCTCCAAGCGTCAATATACGATCTTATTTGACAGGATTATAAGTGTGGCATCTACCAGTGCTCAACAATCCACATCAAGTAATGTTCCCTGTCAATCAGGTCTCAATATTTTTTCTCCACTTACTTCAACATTTTAAAAAACACAAAGAGGAGGTAAAGGAGATACAACTACAAATAACCCGTGCAAGTGATGTCATGGAATCGATGTCACGCCGTATGGAGGCACGCGACTTAGAGAAGAAGGCAGCTGCAGTTGTTTCGGCAGGGGTGTCACCGGTGGTCGATGACCATATATCGGCCTTTCGCTAGATATTTAGATCTAACTATAAGAACCTTCGACAATCCGGTACAAGTCTCGCGAATAATAAAAAGATTTGCAAATATACTACTCGAAGAAACTCAGCTAGCAAATAACCAATAGATAAATGGTTAACATTTTTCTGTTATTTTGTTTTTGTCAATAATATATTAGTTTTAGAATTTCATTTCAATTAAAATACCACTCTGTCTATTTCTATACCACTCTTATGCAGAGTACATTAATTGTATTTAAAATAATAAAAATGAAAGCTCATAAATTGACAATTATATTTAGTCTAGTACCATCACAACCCCATAAATAATTCCCTTTAGTGATCATGCAATTGCGTCGCTATAACGTAGACAAATACTTTTAACGTCTGCTTTGGTGAACAACAGTAGACATTTACTGTGAATGATCCCTATAACATTTCAAGCAGGACATCGAACGAAATTTTTATTATTTCTTCTTATTCAACACAATCATTTTGGTACGGTTTGACTTCTCTTAAATTAACAATATGATTCGAACTTCGAACCAACTGAAAAAGGAAAGTCAAACTAAATATTTTCGTGAGTTGACAATTAATTTACAAACGTATTCCGTAATAAATTTTTCTATTAAAGTTCGAACTGGCTCGCTGCCCTGATATCAATTACAAGTACTAATAACTGGCACGCTGCCCTGATTTCAATTACTAATACTAAACAAGCATACAACCCTACCCACAATAATAATATAACGGTGTAAGTACTTCTTACTTGTCTAGTTTACTCTGGGTTACTTTACTAGACTGAAACTTTTTATTTAATTAAGAGGGTATGCTGAAGCTAGAACGGAGGCGAGTTTAAGCGCTCAGCTTTCTGGATTTTTTGGTGTGAACGATTTATAACACCATTATCAAATTTAACACTAACGTTTATAAAGAAAAAATCTAAGTTATCAATTATACGTTGTCTAAAATTAATTCATTGATTTTGAATTAAAATTTTGTGAAATCACCAAAATTAACTCAATTTTGGTCAACTTTGGGAATTTATTCCAAGTGAACAGATTTTTTTAACTCAAATTTGCATAATGGAACCCAACGTTTAAATCAATGTGAACGCGCAGGTTAATTTGGTTTTATCGTAAGATAAACGGTTTGGTGGGAATTTCCAGAATTGTAATCCATGTTTTGGATTTCCCATTTTTTCACGTTTTGGACTTATGTCTCGCAATGGATCTTTAACGCTTATTTTGTACAACCAATTACGGATATCAATATAAAAGTACTTTATAAACATCCATTCAAAATTTGGTAAAGATATTACCAACCGTTCAGCAGAAATCATCAACACCTGTTTGCGCGCATTTGAGTTGGGCCAAGCTCAGCGTACCCTCTTAAGGTACCTAATTAAGAAGGAAATAAATTTGAAAGTTATTTTGTATTCTACTTCAATAAAAGGCTTAACTCCAAATTTAATACACATTTTTTTATTAAGTGTCGATTTTAGATCATAGAAATAGGTATGACACAAAAGATTACGTATAAAAAAGTATTGCACAATGAAGATATGAATAACTAATTAGGATATGTTAAAATTATGCATTTAAAAATATATTTTTAAATGTTTTCTCTAACAAATTACAATTTATACTAGTCATACCTAGAAGAAATAATGAAGGAGCACTTATATTTTACACAATAGTCAATATGTAAGGGGGTTAACATATTCTTAACGAAAGTACATGTACGCAATATTAATTGCGTGCATAGCCTCTGTTTATTAGTTCATATTGCCATGGTACTTCACCATTAGGGGTTAAAAAGTATTCAGTTAATATACTTCGTACCATCACAGCTTCGAACCCACCATTATTTGCCCCCAACCTTTGTAAATTCCTGACAGCTCCAAAATTTCGAACATCAGCCCTCCAGCCACCATCAATGACATTGCCATCTGCATCTTCATGATCCATAAAGTTTCGAGGACAATATCTACGATTTTGGGATCGCATCACATGTTCGTCTGATTTTAAATAATTATGAAGACATACGGTGGCTTTCACAATTGCATCAACTGTTTTGACTGAAGCTATTATAGGCCTGAGGAAAATACGCCAGCGAGAACTGAGTATCCCGAACGCATTTTCTATGGTCCTCCTTGCACGAGAAAGCCTATAGTTGAATATTCTTTTAGATTCATCGAGATGCCTTCCAGGATAAGGACGCATAATGTTGCGACGGATGGGAAAGGCTTCGTCGGCAACAAAATAATATGGAGCTCCTTGTTCTGTATTTGGAAGGTTGGCTTCGTCTGGTACATATAATTCTTCATTAAGGATTGCTTTACCAAAGTCCGACGCTCGGAATATCGCTAGGTCTCCTTGCGAACCATAGCCCCCTATGTCTACCATGGTAAATCGACAAAAAGCGTCACAAGCCGCCATCAAAATTATACTATGCGACTTTTTATAATTAAAGTACCTAGTACCCCCCTGTCCGGGGCAAAGGATGGTGATATGTTTACCACCGATTGCCCCCAAACAGTTCGGCATATTTCATTTCTCAAAAAAAGTCTCTCGAAATGGTTTGCCATTTCTCTCATTAGGTCCGGTCATGTAATCATTGTGGAGTACTGTCCAAATGGCATTGCATGTTTCACGTATTATACAGGAGATTGTACTCTTACCAAGACAATACTCCCACATAATATTTTGCATAGAGGTGACTTGGGAAAGATATTTGAGTGTGAGTGCTGGTCGCTCCTCAGGACAAACAGCTCCATGGCTCCGCTTTCTAATCAAAGGTGCAACTTCACGTAACAACAAATCGAACTGCCTTCTGTTCATTCTAGTGTAGACAAACAATTGTTCTGGATCGTTCCTCTTCATTTCTTGTAGAAGGGTGAAGAAATGTCCCCGTTCATAACGAGCATGGTTGATGGGGCGCACCCAAAACCGTCTTGGTCATGGCCCCAGGCGGCGGCGACGCATCATTAAGTAATATCCTGCAAGGAGCAAGCGTTTGAATTACATTAGATTATAGGCCGAGGGTCTAGGCAAAATTGCTAAAATAGGACCTTTGCATATAACCTATATTCCAGGCCTTTGTTAGCTTGCATAGATTGCAAGCATTGCTGCATGTACTAGGCCTAGGGCATTAGGTCTAATAATAAGGACGAAATGTGGGCTATCCAACGCCTATGCCACATAAAGGAATGGGGATATGGACAGTAAAATGTTGTGTTTTTCACTTACTAGCAAGCATAATCATCCAAGCATTGAGAAACACAAGATCATCAACATGGTAATCGTCTTCTGCACTTAATTTTGATTTTAGCAATAACCCGCCCTGGTCTACACCAGAGCCGATTATTCTTTTCGACCATTGTCGTTTTGATAAAAACTCTACTTGCGATAGCGTATTAAAAATTAACTTTGTAAGGATTTGCCATGAACATCAAAGGTTTACTTTGGAATTCACAGATTGCTCCAAAATTGACAACAAGGCTTGAAGTGCCTTTTATTGCTCCACCTTAACTGAACGTTTCAGGCTAAGCGACTTGTGTTCAGTTTTCACTGCAGAGTTATTTGCCATCCGTGAAGCTCTTAAATACATTCTACGCTGTCGTTGTGGAGAATACCTTTTGTGTTCAGATAGCCTAAGTTCACTTCAAGCTATAAAACTCATGTATTCTAGTCATCATTTGGTACAAGACATTCAATTCTATTTAGAAAAACTAACCTCTAAGGGATATATAATAGAGTTTTGCTGGAAACCTGGACACGTGGGCAAAGAGGGAAATGAAACACGCTGATCGGGCTGCTAAGGAAGCTTCCCAGCGTCGCGACATTGATTTCAATCTTGTTCCCGTTCCAGATGTCAAGAGTGGACACAAGCAAAGATTGTTGGATTTGCGACCAGCATCTTGGGCTGTGGTGAAAAATAACAAATTGTGTTGTGTGATGCCCACACTGACTAATAAAATTCGTCCACATACGTCTCGACTCTCACGTAGAGAAGAGGTGCTATTGTGTAGAATTCAAATAGGCCACACACGTCTAATTTACGGATATCTCTTAACCAGAGAAAAGGTTATTCCCATATGTGACACATATGATGCACCTTTAACCGTGTATCATATGCTAGCAGAATGTGCCAAATTTGATGCCTTGCGCACGCAATTTGATCTCTCCCAATCATTGAAGAACTTCTATCATATGATAACGGCGAAAAAACTTTCTAAATTTCTCATCCATAGTAATCTTTTTAACAAAATTTAATTTTGCTATTACTTTCTCTATTACTTTCTTCATCTTCAATTTTTTTGTTATTTATACACTTAGAAAACAATTTAATCATCAAACATACCTGCATTAACTCTTCTCATTTACTTTCATTCACAGGCGGCGCAATATGACCTAACCGGTTGAAGCGCCCTAGTTTCTCACGTCGTCGTCGTCTGCACCAACATCAATTTTGACAGCTAGGTTTTAAATGTGCGGGAGAAAACAAAACACAAACGACGACAAATCCAAATGCCAAAGAGCTTCAACAAAAAATGACACATCTTTACGCAAAGTTCTTTGTTAAAACTTGAAAACCACGCCCACAACTTCTTATACCATACGACTAGGACTAAACTTTACGACTACGACTAAACCTTGCGACTTTATATGAACTGACCATAAGCTAACAATATCACAGGCGGCGCAATCCGACTATACTGGTAGATTCGCCCTAGTTTCTCACGTCGTCGTCTGATTCACCTGAGAATGTGTTGTGTTCCCAAAATGGAATTATTGAAATTTCATGTAGAAATTATCTATTTCTGTGAGTAATTATGGCACAAGCTGAAAATGAAAAGACGGGTGCCGAGTGTCTGTGTTCTCAGCTGGAGCTGCCCTTGTTCCTGGTTGGTGATGAACCCCCTCCTCGGGACTCACCCTGGAGCTGCAGATTCCCTTCACTATATTGAAGAGCATCGGTGACAGTACACTCCCTTGTCTAAGACCTGTCTTAACTTCAAACCAATCCGTTCTGCGATCCTTAGTTTCCACATCCAGAAAAACCATCTGTACCTCCTCCCCCTTTTCCCTTTATTTTTCCCATGAGCTGTCTAATTGAGAAAATCAAGTCCAACGAAATTTACTTAATTAACGAAATAAATAAAAATCAACGAAATAAAAATAAAAATAAAACTTTTCGTTATTGATTACTGTTTGATTGTCTGACGATGTGTTAGGTGAAATACAACAACAACAACAAGTTTGGCTGCAAAAATCTAGCACCGTCAATATCGTGTCATAATTGCTAGGTGGTTGGTTGACAAAAGGTAAATAGACAACACGAGAAGATTCATACTGCATTGCTTGTGTTAATTTCTGCATGAAACCATTCCAACCACCAACACCGGAAACGTTGAAGAATTCTCCACACAGCCACAATACATCTGTAAGTGATGGAATTTGTGTATCTTCTTTAAACGAAAACAATTTTCTTCAAGTCTTGCACCTCGACATCTTTCAACCCAGTTCCGTCGTCTTTGTCGAAGATCTGTGTTGGGATTTGATGCAACTGCTCTTTCTCTTTTGCTGATGGTGGTGATGCCAATTTTTATATTGGTCCAAGAGGAGTGACAGCTGAAGCAGGGTGACACACTGGATTCCTCCCATGATATGAATAGTGTTTAACCCATCAAAAGTGCTCGAGTTAAAGTCGGCATTGTCAAATACATATTGACAAAAAGCCCCTCCGTGATTCTTGGCCCTTCTTCAATAATTGAAGACGCCTCGAACATCTCAGCATCGTGATAAGATGCGCATAGACCTAAATTTGCTAAAAGAGTCAGAAAATTTCTTGACGCGAAGTTTTTGTGTAAAAAAACTGCCACACCCAACTGCAATGGAGAAGTGAAAGACTGTGGCCACGTAGCCGCCATTATCGCATGTGCAATGGGGGTTCTCTCCAATTTGAGTGAATTTCCTTTTTTCTTTTTCTTTGTGATACATTTCAACAGCATATTTAGAGATTCCGAAATAACGTTAACGACATCATTCGCAAAGTCATTGCAATGCGGATAAGATGTAACATCGTGGAATTCTGATCTAATATCCTCGCGAATAATTTTTGCTGCTGCTTGAACAATTCTCAATCTCTCTTGTTGTTTATCTTCTTGTTTTGTTGTACCATGATTTGGTAATATTTTGTTTCCAGAATCACGAAAGCAAACAGTAGTATCTTTTGTGTGGGTAGACATGATAACAATTTCATCTCCATAATTCTGTAGCAATTTTACTTTTAAAGTCCATTCGTCAGGCTCAATACCTGTTATTTTATCAAGTAGTTCTTTTATAGAAAATTGACATTCATCACTATTCTCAAGTATTGAATATATCTCCTGCATTGTGCATGTTACGTCGTCTTCTGGAGGGTGACTCGTTTTCACACCGGAGTCTTTAGAATTCCAGAAGAATTCTTTGTAGCACGTTCGGTAGTACAATCCTACTTACTTATTTTACTAACTTACTACTAACTTACTTATTACTAACTTACTTATTTTAAGTACTTATTAACATTCTATTTTTCACATCATTTTCTGAAGTCATAATCATTCTTGTTATTTTCATAGATAATGTCATGCTATACAATAACTTAAACAACACAAGCCAAAATTCACTTATAATTAAATATTTCTATTTCTTTTCTTTTCTTTTTCTTTACTTTTCATTCCCCACCCTTTTTTATATTTGATGCATTCATTAATTGCATATCCTTTGTATTTGTTATCAAAATTTGTTGTGTTTTAATGCATTGTTGTTGTAATATAACTATTTCAAATATTATTTACTAACTACACTAACTGTAGTGCATTGTTGTGTCTGCATCTATATAATATTTAGTTGACCTCCTTTGTAAATCAGTTTTTTTTAACTGAGTAGGATGGACATAATAAAAAATAAAAAAATAAAATTACAGTATCAAAGCCGCGTACTACAACCCATTAGGTTGACGCGCCCTGGATCCTCGTGTTTCTTTATTTCTAAGGGTGTTGATAAAATCATGATTGCACTTCTAAAGCTGGTGTAATATAACGGGTTTCGGTTCAGTCGTTGGGTATTTGGGTATCCAACCTCCAACATCTAGGCGCTCTGCTAATCGTACAAGTTGATTCAAGAGAAAAGTCAACCTCGGAAAGTCAAACATCAGCTAGTGAGAGGGGAGTATATTACATCCCTGAATCTAGAGGCGAGCTCTGTCAATCGTCGTCAGAGACACCTCCCCTTTACCTTGACGTACTCACCGACTAAGACTATGTCGACCGCGACGTAAGAACCCCCTTTTTCTCTCCCTACCCGTGGCTGGTTCTGACCAGCATGGGCCCCTCCTCACCATGTCCCCTAGGCTAGAGTGTTGCATAATGACCTAACGGTTAGAGCGCCCTATGATCTCACGTCGTGGTCGACTTCCAGATTCAGGGTGTCTGAATAATATATCAAGTTTAGGTCAATTCTTGGTCCAAGTCGGCAAATGAAACCAAGCAACCGAATGTTACACTCGTTTTAAGTCCGGTTCAAAATGGCTGACAGAGACAATGAGCGAAACAACAAACGAATGCATTTTACAATAAATGTAAACACTAAAGTTTGTTTTGTTTTTATAACATATTGAATAAACAATTCAATATGTTATAAAAACAAAACAAACTTTAGTGTTCACACTTATTGTAAATGATGTCAAAATAGTTTTTTATAACGCAAACACTTTACAAAGGACTGTTGAATGCACCTAACCCAGCCTTGGGTACGATTGACTTTGCCCAGCAGTAGCTCTACTGTAGGCTAGCTTAGCACTTGAGCATTAATTTGGACTTAGACCTAGACCTGGACTTAGACCATAATTCAAACACACCATAAGTCTTAAATAGTGGCTTATTCACGAGATAGTAGACTAGTGAGAGTACTTGAGTTTCTTGTCGGGTAAACGTTCAGCCCCTGTGCATCCCCTATATCCCCCAGATTCTCCTTCTTCTCTATGGACTTGACCACAATCCGATTATCCCCATTGAGACCTGATCTCTTTCAGAAGGCGCGTCCGCCGGAAATAACCGACTTTGCCCGACCTATATTAAAATTAATTACCTCTTCACATTCTACTAAAGAACTCTTTGACTTCTGCCGAGTTGGTAGGTGTTGCTTTGTGAGCACTTTGTCCGCCTGCTCCGCGTGTTGAATACAGAAAAGTTCCCAACATCAGACTATCGCTTTAGTTTGGGGGGGGGTACTTATGAAGTGCATTTCAGAGAGTGGGCCACGGACAGATTTAGTGGGCGGAGGGGGAAGGGGTTGCAATCGATGTAGCGGGTTGGGCCTGGACCCCCCGTGATGCCCTTGATTCCAGTTACATGTCTCCCCGGGAGGAAAGGGGATGGACCAGGACCGGGAGCGCTAAAGCGTGGGCCGACTTTGATTTGTAGCTCATAATTATAACAAGAAAAACGCTCAGTTGGACGCGTTGTTGAGCGAGCACCGGTACGTGCAACACGACCCGAGTACGACATTCCCATAATGTTACATACCAATAAGTCTTTTAGGTCTTGACCGATTTAGCTGAAAATTTGTAAAATAGGAGAGAATGGAAAAATCCACCGCCATCTAGAGGACCTTGACATCATTTCTTTGGGAAAACTATTTTACTCTTGATTTCTTCTAGGTGGCAGTACATAGTGACCAGAATTCTTGTGCGACTTTTCGTTGCCATGGTAACGTTACTTTTGTTAAAATGTAATTGCTATCTACACTACTTATCGGATCAAAATAAAATTAACATATTCGTGACCGGACGGACATTCTAAATGATTTGGCTACCTCAGATTTTGTCGCCGTTTAGTTAAAAAAAAACTTTAGATTAACTTTAATGTAACTTTATAACTTTTGAACGATTTTGCCACAAAACAAATGGCATTCAATCGGGAACGAAACTTGCGGATGGTCAAAATTTCAACTCGATCCGAGCCTCCGTTTAACCGCTATCATGAGCCAAAAAAGCTGTCCGACTTTCCGTTGCCATGGTAACCGGACTTTGTTATAATGTAATTTCCATCTACACTCCTTATCGGATCAAAATAAAAATAACATATTCGTGATCGGACGGACATTCTAAATGTTTTGGCCACCTAAGATTTTGTCGCCGTTTAGTTTGAAAAAAAAACTTTCGATTAACTTTAATGTTACTTTTTTACTTTTTGAACGATTTTGCCACAAAACTATACAGCAACCCGCCTAGGTGGTATGTACAGCCAGGGTCATATATAAATCAAGAGGTCTGAAAGATACCTCTTTCACCGACATCTCGTGGTCAACTCTTGGTGCCATTATTTATATCGCCCTGTGAACTGCATTATCGACGTAAAGAAGAAACATGGCTGCTAATGTCAAAGGAAAATTCTCTATTCACCAGAGAAACTATCAAGCCTTGAAGAAATATAATATGGAACGTAAAGAGAGCATTATATATCGATACCTTGGCCTAGGCATAGTATTAAGACTATGCCTTAGTTCTTATATTTGCCTTAGTTTCTAATTAATTTCGAATAATTCTATCTTAGCTGTCAAGTCTTATTTGCAAACCACCAAAGTTTGTTTTATGCTTTTGTTTTGATAAAATTGTATTTCACTTCTGACTGCCTTCTAGATATTGACTATTTTGTTGACCAAGAGTCTTTCAAAGCCTCCTAAATAATATTAATAACATCAAATAGTCTAGGGGGGCTTCCATCGATCGATAATGCAGTTCACAGGGCAATATAAATAATGGCACCAAGAGTTGACCACGAGATGTCGGTGAAAGAGGTATCTTTCAGACCTCTTGATTTATATATGACCCTGGCTGTACATGTGTGCAAAATTTCAGGTAGATCAGAGAAACGGTGCGACCTGTATCGAAGCAGAAACAGAAAAAAAACAAATAACAAACAAACAAAAAAACAAAACAGACATTCGAGCCATAAGAGTCAAGTGGAGACGCTCGCTTTGCTCGCTCAATCAGGAGCGATTTTCGTCTGGGCCGGGTAGAATAAGCCCAGAGCATGGCTCTGCTAAATGCCTATCGTAAAAGGCAATTCAAGAGAAAAAGTCCACCTCGCTAACATCAGCTAGTAAGAGGGGAGTTTATTACTCCCCGAAACTAGAGGCGAGCTCTGGCAATCGTCGTCGGGACAACTCCCCCATCCCTTGACGACCTTACCTACGACGATGACAATGAAAAAACAAACACAAAAGACGAAGACGACCGCGACGTGAGAATGCCCAATTCCTCCCCCCGCCCCCTAGCCGTGGCTGGTTGTGACCAGCAATGACACTTTGTGCCCTTTATCCAAATAAACCAATTATATCCCATGTCCCCGAGGCTAAAGTGGAACACAAACTGTATACTACAGGTGTCATATTGAATGTGAATTACATAAAACTATTGTGCACTATTTTCTTGTGCTGCGGACCACAAACGTGTGATTTCGCACAGCCGCGTAGGAAAATAATGTTCAGTATTTAACAGGCGGTTGATTATGCATTGTTAATAACACAACATCCAACGCCATCTTTGTCTGTCTTGGTCGCATTTCGCACTTTTTAAGTCGTTTTTCGTTTTCCTGGACTAAATATTATTTCATTTTGTAATTCGGGAAGAAGGTTTATTCAATATAAGTGTTGGTTCCAAACGAAAATATTCTGTCTTCGTTTGGATGTGGTTTTGTTGGGCGTGATTTCTTAGTGATAAGTAATACACCATTGATTTGGTCATCGGTGTAGTCGTCTAGACCTAGGGCCTTGGCTGGTTGGTTTTATCATTTGCTGACAATAGCACATTCAGCAAACCATACTTGTGTTTAACAGTGTTGTACTTTTATCTAGCAACTTTAGGGATTTCAAAACCCAAACACCAACATTTTACCCACGCTTACCTTTTTAGCAGGGACAAGATTGCCGAGGGGTGACACAATATGTGACGTTATGTCTTGCGACTCCAACTCCAGCTTAGTTTACCATATGAGAAACTGTTTCTTACGACCACAGCGACCAACATATTACATTTTATCACTAAAGTACCACGATGTGAGAACCCCTCCCCCTTCCTACCTCCCACTACCCGTGGCTGGTTCTGACCAGCATGGGATTTTCTTCCCCATATCCTCTAGGCTTCTGTGGCGCATTATCACCGCGCGCATCCTCAATCCAAAATAACGAGTTGATCATATGAATAAGTATCAGTGACAAACTTACTAAATTTCTCATCCGAAGTAATTTGTTTTACCAAATTTAGTTCACATCAAACACACTTCATCATTTATTTCACATTAATATTTTATATGATGTCATCACTTTCATCTCTTTAAATTTCTGTTCTTTTAATATCTATGAAAACTATACAACCATCAAACACACCATGAAATCATTTAATTAACTTGTACAGAGCATGGCTCTGCTAATCGTACAAGGCGATTCAAGAGAAAAAGTCCACCTCGCAAACATCAGCTAGTAAGAGCCGAATATCTTTACTCCCCGAAACTAGAGGCGAGCTCTGGAAATCGTCGTCGGGGACCTTGCCCCCTTCCCTTGACGACCCTCTGGCGACGATGACAATAAAACAACGAACGATGACAAAGACGATGACGACCGTGACGTGAGAAACCCCCCTTCCTCCCCTTATCCGTGGCTGGTTCTGACCGGCATGGACCTCTCTTCCACACCCCCTTAGGCTACAGAGTGATGCATTATGACCAAACGGTTGACGCGTCCTTTATTCAAATAAAAATAAAAATAAACGAGTCGATTGTGGTTCATTCTGCGTTGAGATGATCTCTGTAGATCTAATCATTTTCTATGAAAACTCAACTTCCAGGACGATTATATCTGTAAGCTCAGTGTAAAGCGCACGTTCTGAATCTGCTGTGTGAAATAGAACATGACATTCGAATTGTCCACACACGTCTGACTCACGGATATCTCCTAACAAGAGAAGAGGTTGCTGCTAGATGCGACACACGTGGTGCTTTGCGCATTCTGTTCAACCTCTCACAATCATATGAAGAACTTTTATCAGTGAATGGCGACAAACTTGCTAGACATTTCTCAATGGATGTCCGTTGTTTTGCTAAATTTATTTCACATCCAAAATAATTTATGTTCCAATAATATAGGCTATTTGCACGAATTTTAAATTTAAGTTAGACGCATCGCTTTTAATAGAATAAAACGTCCTGAGTCCAAATATCACGTTTATTTTAGATAAAAAAAATGTTTTGATATATGGATATTGTGGCTTGAAGTGCCCTGTTTTGAAACATACTGCGAAACGCGCTGTGATTTGTTGTCCCATTTTGACGAACATAGGCCCTACGGACCGCTGTCTTGATGTATTTAAAAGTACAAATACCTTTACATATATCTAGACGGCGGTGGCTCTACTGTCGTCTGCATAGGTTGTCTGCTAGCCTCGGGGATGCCTGATCCATCTTGGGCGTGCCACGTGTTGAAAATTTGACTGTCATTGGTTGACACTTTCGGTATTTTCGTGATTGATATTCGCTGACATTCGTCAAGTTTGTGTAATTATGGCAGAATGCCTAGGCCTAGCCTTTCTAGGAAGGAAAATCGTGCTAGAGGCACTAGCGGGTAGGGTAGCCTAGGCCTAGGATGGCCTAGGCTAGGCTAGCCCTAACCTTCATTAATTATTAAGGCCTATTATATCACTGTAGGCCTAAGCCAAATACTAAATAATGAATAAGCCTAGTCCCTAGCCCTACAACCAAAACGTAGGTCAACAACTTACCGTAGGCAAGGTAGGTCCTAGGTCCAGTCGTAAATGCTGGAGGCTACATTAGCATGGGAAAGCGTCCACATTACGCACAAGTCAGTAGTCACAACACTCTTGCGTCTCTCAGGCATAGGAAGCGCTATCTGTACGAGTTGCTACGTAAGTGTGCCGAAGTGATGAAATTGTCGTGTTTGGCCTAAGCAACGCGCTTGATAGAACTTGTTCGGTTGGGAGGCCCAATTAAATCGTCCTTTTTTAATGTTTTAGTAATGAAAAGAACCTTCAAGACCTTAACGTTGCTATTTTGAACAAAATACATTTTCACCCCTACGTAGCGTCATGTAGAGATAGCGCTTTCCCTCGGGGGAGTTGTTGTTGTTGTTGTACCTAATTCCAGTGTCTTCTAGATACGTATGCTTAGCTGCAGGGATTGGGTTTCTACTGGACCAAACGTCACAGCTATGGCTCAAGGTCAAATAACCGTTTTTTAAAGCAAGCTCTTTATTTATTTTTTATTAAATTCAATTTTAACTTTGTAGTGCCGAGTGCGTGGTCTACTTCGTCCTGTACTACTGCATCTCCTTGCGCGTCCTCATAGTCAGAACCTGGAGTTAAGGGATGACTAAAATATTAGTTGGTTCTCCGTCAGTTGTAGTTACATTTTCTTTATTTTGGTTAGCATTTTGCATTTCCCAACAACGTTTTCTGTGTTTTGGTCATCAATCAGAGGTTCCGTCGCTGGTACTTGCTTTCTTGGTATCCAAAACATCGGGTGACTGAGTGCCAGTGTTCTCAATCGTCTCTTCTTTTTCCTTTTCTTCTTCGCTTGAGTGTTCTTCGTCTTCGATCGACTGCTCCTCGTCCTCGATTGACTGCTCCTCGTCTTCGATTGACTGCTCCTCGTCTTCGATTGAGCTTTCTTCCGAGTCGCTCGACGTTTGGGACGAGTCGCTCGAGGTCTGAGACGAATCACTGCTTGAGCTGACAGGTTTGCTTGTAGAAGGTTGTTGGTGAAGGTTAGAAATGCATGTACGGGGTGGTCTCAGTAGCATTCTCCCAGTAATTTCTTCGTCATCCGACTTAGGTTTTACTGTTTTCCGAGGTCGACCTACCGGCCTTTTTGCCGGAATAACGGGCTCATTTGTTTTCCCCGTTGTACTGTCGGCGACTGATTATTTTTTGGTCCACCCCCTTTCTGTTTAGATTCATTTTTATTGGATCCGGAGTCCAATTCTATCGTTTGCGGTGTCGCTAGCGCTTTAGGTCGACCTTTAGGTTTCTCTGGTTCGACCTTCATTTTGCAGAGTTTTATGTTATTTGCGTGTATAACTGTCTCTTTTCCGTTATCTAGTTTTAGTTTATAGTTTTCGTTGCTTAACTTTTGAACGACTTCTTACGGTCCTCGGAATCGCGGGGACAGTTTCTTGCATACGCCTACTTTTACTGCTGTATTGCGTAGATACACCATATCGCCAACGTTATACGACCGTTGCTTCGTTTTTTGATCATAGTATTTCTTTTGCGAATCGCGAGCAATCTGGTTATTTTGCCGTACTATTTTTATACGCGTCATTTAGTCTGTCAGCGAGTTGTTGTTGCTGCTCAGACTCCTTTCCTTCCAGATTTGGTTCTAGATCATCTGTGAACGGAATTCTGATTTCTTTCCCGTGTAGAAGGAAGTGTGGGCTATACCCGGTGACATCGTTTCGCGTAGTGCGGTAAGCCATCATGGCGTATGGTACAAATCTGTCCCACGTTCTATGATCCTTCTCTACATATTGCGCTATCATGTCCCCGATAGTACGATGGATTCGTTCTAGATGTCCATTAGAAGCCGGATGGTAGGGCGTTGTCTGTATTGATTTTATTTTCAATAATCGGCATGTCTCTTGCTGACACAAACTGTCGCCCTCGGTCGGTTAACAAATAACGCGGGGTCCCATGCCTTGTTATTATATTCTCAACAAATGCCCTGGCCACCGTTTCCGCTGTTTGATCTTTGAGCGGTATAGCTTCGCAATATCTAGTAAAGTGATCAATAAACGTTAGCAAGTACTTATTGCCCTGTAAGCTGGTTGGGAGTTTTCCGACCAGATCTAAAAAAATTAATTCGAATGGAGCGGTTGTTTGTATATGAGTTCCTAGCAATATCACCTTTTGCGTACCCAATTTTCTTCTGGCGCACGAATCGCATTCGAGAACGTATTTTTCGACGTCCTTCCGCAGTGTTTTCCAGAAGTATTGTGCCTTCACGATATCAGTAGTGCGCTAACATCCCTGATGCCCACTGAACACCGTGTCGTGGTGGTGTGTAATTATTCTTGGCACTAGCGTAGTTGGCACAACTAACCGCCAGGGCCCGGATCCACAAAAGGGGAGATTCAGATTTTAGTGGTTTCTCAATTCTCCCGCACATCATGATGTAAACTGTAGATTCCACCAATCACAGACAATGGCTCCGCTGCACTACTACATAAAAGGATCCATTATCGGAGATTTATCGACTTGTGTGGGATTTATTTCTCCCAAAATTCTCCCTACAAAACACCTACTATCATACTAGGGGTTTTGGTTGGGGAAATTAATTTTTAAGAAAATGGCGGCAACAAATCCATCTCATGATTTAATTAGTGTTTTGTTATTGAAATATATTGCTTACATGATAGTTATCATAAACATATGAAAACTGCTTGTAGTAGCTATAGTTTATGTATTCTTATCAATAACATAGAGATAGGGCCTAGCCTAGGGTCGACATAATGATATGTGCTAGCCTAGGACTCCCTAGAACTAGCCTAGGCTAGCACGTTCACGCCTACCTCTATCCATCTCGATGAAGAACTAGTCCGTAGCAGGTCACTAGGGCATGACTAAGGGTAAGTCTAGTCCCTGGTATCCAAGGAGATTAAATGTTATTATTATATATGTATATATGTACATTAAACAGTTTCCAAACAAAATATGAAACAATCAAGCATCAATCGCAAACAAAAACAAAACACTAACATTGTTAGGTCACAGCCTTCTAAAGTCGGACTCTTTGTTGTCGTTCAGCGGTGCTAGCGTCTGTGATTGGTTGAATCCGGTGTTTACATCATGACATGCGGGAGAATTGAGAAACCACTAAAATCAGAATCTCCCCTTTTGTGGATCCGGGCCCAGAAGTCGCCGTTGACATGATACAACAAACTGTCTTTATCGAGTTGATATTCTTCCTCGTACTTTGGATCGTCCAACTTCCCCAAGATATTTTGGCAGTATTCGTCCTTCCCTTGTTCTTCTAAAAATAGTTCTCTGCTTATCAGGGGTAGATACTCCCCTTTCCTTTCTTAGTCACCGCATTGACTTGTCTAGACAGCGCGTCGACGTTCGCGTTCGCTTTACCCGGTTTATGAATTATGTCGAATTCGAACTCGGAGAGTCGCACCATCCAGCGCGTCCATCTTGACGACTTCGGCTCTTTCAGCTTTAACATCCATTTCAAATTGGCATGGTCGGTGTACACTGTAATTTTCGGCCATACAAGTAGTAACGAAAGTACTTTGTTCCCCATACTACCGCGAGCATTTCTCTATCGATCGTACTATAGTTCCTCTTGGCTTTATTCAGCTGTCTACTTGCGTAGGCGATTGGCCTTTCCTCCCATTTAATTTTTGGGAAAGAACCGCTCCCACTGCCACACCGCTCGCGTCAGTCGTTAGTATAAACGGTTCGGTAAATACTGGGTACCTCAGTATCGCCTCCCCCCATAGTTCTTCTTTAAACGTTACGAATTCCCGTTGTTGTTCTTCACCCCATTTGAAAATGGTGTCCTGCTTAGTCAACAGTGTCAACGCTTGAGCCTTATCGGCGTAGTTCTTAACATATTTACCATAATAACCGCTTAAACCGAGGAACGCGCGCACGCCTTTTATGTTCCTTGGTTGTGCATACTGTTTTATGGCTTTTACAAGCCTCGGGTCAGTTTTCACTCCTTCATTAGTAACAATATGACCAAGGTAATTTGCCTCTGCCTGTGGGAACACACACTTTTCTGGTTGAATGTGTAGGTTGGCTTCTTTGAGCCTATCTAACACGTTTTTCAGACTTTGAATAAGTTCGTCCAGCGTGACGCTATATATGATGATATCATCTAGATATACCAAACACTCTTTGCCCTTCAGCCCTGCCAGCACACAGTCCATCAGACGCTGGAATGTGGCTGGCGCGCCACTGAGCCCCATGGCCATTCTGGCATACTGAAAATGGCCTAGGTTAGGGGTGGAAAATCCGGTTTTTTCCCTATCATTTTCATCAATTTCCAATTGAAAGAACCCGCTTTGAAGATCGAGGGTAGACAAGTATTTGCAGTTACCTAGGCTCTATATTGTGTCGTCGAGCCGAGGTAATGGATAGGCGTCACCCTTGGTTACTTTGTTCAGTGCGCGGAAATCCGTTACGAGCCGGTACTTCTTTTCGCCGTTTTCCGACGATTTCTTTGGTACCATAATGATGGGTGCTGACCACGGTGAGCTCGATGGCTCGATAATACCCTTTTTAAGCATATCTTGAATGTGACTGTCCACCACTTCTTTCAAAGCGTGTGGAATGCGATACGGCGCTTTCCGAACCGGTTTTGCATCACCTGTTATGATTCTGTGTTTAACCATACTCGTATATCCCAAGTTATCCTCTGAGTCGAGAAATAACTCTATGTACTCGTCGAGTACATCCCCCAATTTAGTCCTATCTTCCGGGTCTAAATGAGTCAATTTATCATTAAGGAGTGCCCTAACTTTGGCTATTTTGTGCTGTCATTTTCGTGAATTCACTTCCTTTTCCTCTTTGCTAGCAATGACAGCACAAACTCCTTTCCGGGTGTCGAGTTCGGGCGGATCGATTCCTTCCGCCTCCCCTAACAACGTGTTCTTTGACAAAAGAACAGCGTCTAGACCGACGTTCATGAGCTTTAGTGGTACCAGATTGCCTTGTGTATTAGCAGCAACTCTGGCCACTAATCTTCCGTGTAGTTGAACCATGTGAGGTTCGACAACCACCGCGGAAGGGAAATCGGTTCCCGCTCTGTCTTACCTTCCATACACAATCACTTTGCTGTGACCTGGCAACGTTGTTGTCTCGTGCGCGAAAACTTTCCAAATAGGCTTGTAGTGCGCCACTGGCCCAAGTGGGCCGTGAAGGCCACCCACCCTCCATGGTGTCACATGGAGGGGGGAAGTGGGGTAAGAAGGGCTGGTGTCTGGGGTAGGAAAAGTACGGCAGTCAAGACCAGCCAGTAGGCAGGGACGGACAAGTGTGCGTATAAGATCAGCAGATCGAGTGCCAGTAGGCCTCTTTCTGAAGTTGTGTTGTTTGTTTGTTCGACCACGGTAGTGGCGAACCTGTGTCTCTGTTTCCTTAGTGTTGTGTATGTTTTTTCTTAGTAGTGTCCGTAAGTGTTTACTTCAATAAAGTATAGTTAGTCCTTTGGATAATTAAGTGTTTTCGTTCCGACAGTGTCCTAACGTCTTTCCCGTCCCCTGTGCGGTGTTTGGACATTACAACTGGCGTCCCAACCTGGTGCCGTAACGCACGAGGAATTGAGTTAAAAAGGAAAACAATAAAAGCTTTAAACGATAAGTGACGTGTGATCGTGACCGCGTTTAGCTAGGAACTTTAATTTCATTAGTTTACGTTTATTTTTATTTTATAGTAACACTATCGTATTTTTTTTTCAATGTCTGAGAACGGATCGACGAACGGTTCGCCGGTCGGCCGTCAACATGATGAAGATCTCTTACGAGAAATGATTAGCAACTTTATGCGTGAGATGAACAATGAGGTAGGTGCTAAGATAGACGCTCTCACTAATGCGGTAGGTCGCATTGAGGCGCGCTTGGCAGCGATGGAGACGGCTGGGGGTCCACCCCAGCAGGTGGCCGTGAACCTTCCCGGGCATCAACAACCACCGAGAGCGGAGACCAGTGGCGCACCGTCCGGGGTAGCCGGGCGGCGCCTAGAACTGTTTGAAACTGGTCTGCCCGACGGGAATGGTGATGGCACCCCCACAGGGGCGCTACGGAGACCCACGGGTATGGACACCCACAGGGCCTGTCCTACCCACGCGTGCGGGCAGGAGTGCGGGACGTCGAGTCCAGTGGCGGGCATCTGGGGCACCCCGAGCAACAGGAGCCGGCCGACGCCTACCAGGGGCCCCGCTGGGACGCTGCTCGTGGCTACTCCGGACAGGGGACGTCGTCTATGGCCGGGGGCGGCTCTAGTGGCGTTCACGTGGAGATCCTCCCAGTAGCGGGCATCCTCGAGGGCCGGTTCAGGTGGACATCGACGCTGGGGTGCAACTGGGATTTCCTCTTCGGATGGACCCTTTCCCAGGATATGTCCAAGAAGGTCGTGGTGGTGCACTGCCAGGCCCTTATCAGCGAGGGTCCGCGTATCAAGGTATGCCTACGTCTCAGGTGCATGGGCTCCGGGGTGTATACCCCCGGACTCCTCCTGCGCCCGTCTGCGGCTGGGCTACACTGGTGCAAGGAGCTACCCCGCGGCGACGGGTGAGGGTCACTCTGCGGGAAAGCTGCCTCGAGACAGTCCTCCCCTATTCAAGGGCAGGGGAAAGTACACCCTGTAGACTTTGTTCAAAGCCTGGATAACTATATATCCAGGTTCGACTTGAACGGCAGCCAGCAGCTGGGTGTTGCTGTAGCGAGTCTGGAGGGGTCTGCCAAGTCTTGGGCAACAGCTTTCGGGTTCTTATTCCATGACTACCAAACCTTTCGTCGGGTCTTCCTCGACGAGTTTTGGGGAGGTTCCAAGCAGAGAGCGGCCCGAGAAGAGTTGCTGTCGGGTTCCTACCGTCAGGTAAACTCAAACTCCCGGATGGCTGATTACTTCACTAAGCAGGTAGCCACGGCACAGCATCTGGTTCCCCCTCTGGCCGAGGCAGACCTGGTGGAGACGCTCGCTCGGCACTTCCCCACCCATGTAGAGAATGCCCTTACCGATATGGGGAACCGCAGTCTGCTACAGGCGCACCGCGTATTACAGCGGTATGACAATGGTAATCGCCGCCCGCGAATGGATGCGATACAGGCTGTCTCTGACCGGAACGCCGCAGCCCCACCGCCGGCGGCACAAGGGGGCAACTGGCGCCTAAGGGACAACAACCGCGGGGGGCAGGATTTGTTAAGCCGTTTGAGCAACGTCAGCCTGTGCAGGTGCGCGCGGCGGCGTTGGCTTCGGAGGAGTGCGAGGAATCGACCCTCGCGCACTGGCCTCGAGGCGAGGGAGAGGCTCATCCACAGGAACTTTTGAATGCGGGGAACGAGGGGGGCTCGCCTTACTAGGCCCTCGGGGTCAAGCGGTTGCAGTGAGCTCCTCCAATGTGCGGAGAAGTTTCATCTTCCATAAGCCCGAAGCCGGCGTCAGACCCTTCGTGATACAGCCCGGCTCAGGGTTGCCGCCGACTGGGGGGGGAGTTGTAGTGCGCCACTGGCCCAAGTGGGCCGTGAAGGCCACCCACCCTCCATGGTGTCACATGGAGGGGGGAAGTGGGGTAAGAAGGGCTGGTGTCTGGGGTAGGAAAAGTACGGCAGTCAAGACCAGCCAGTAGGCAGGGACGGACAAGTGTGCGTATAAGATCAGCAGATCGAGTGCCAGTAGGCCTCTTTCTGAAGTTGTGTTGTTTGTTTGTTCGACCACGGTAGTGGCGAACCTGTGTCTCTGTTTCCTTAGTGTTGTGTATGTTTTTGTACTTAGTAGTCTCCGTACAGTGTTTACTTCAAGAAAGTATAGTTAGTCCTTTGGATAATGAAGTGTTTTCGTTCCGACAGTGTCCTAAACGTCTTTCCCGTCCCCTGTGCGGTGTTTTGGGCACTTCAGGCTTGTCAGCGTGTACAGGCTTACTAGCGTTTTTCTTGTTCGTTACCTGTGCTGAGTTTGCTCCAGGATTAGTGGTTCCTGGAGGCTTAGCCGAGGCTTGGCTAATAGGGTCAGCTATGTCCTGATAAGCCAGGGTCGATTCGAACCAGACGGGGTCACTAGGCCCTCTGGTCCCGTGCGAATCTTGTTGAACAATGTGGCAACATGTCCGTGCGGACAAGTCGCAACGCGTGCTGTGTTACCGACGAACGGTATTCTGCTATTACCTATTGTTAAGTGTTTCTTGTCGAGATCTAATGTTGCTTTCTCTCTTAAGAGAAAAGGTTTAGTTCGGCTTACATGAAACAGATTGTTGTATCGGTTGTCAGGAGGTTAAACGTAACAGATTGTAGCCCTAATAGATTTATGTTTGATCATGTAACACCCCTTGCCTGTGTGTGATTTACCTGTAATGTAGACTTACTGACCCCTGGTTGTAACATAGAGATTGTCGCTCCTGTGTCAACTAGCAGTTTCCTAGCTTTCCCCTCTATGTTGGCTTCTATGAGAAGTTCCCCTTCCCCTTCCCCAGGAGTGGCTACACTAGGTACTATCACCACCTCGGCTAGTTCTCGTCCGACGCTGGGGCCTGTGTCGAACTCGTCCCATTTGGGGCCGCCTAAGCCTTATCGGCCCTCTTTTTCGAGTAACAGTCCGCCTTTATGTGGCCCCTCTTTTTGCAGTAAGTGCATGTAGATGAGGGTGAGGGTTTATGCTGGGGCTGCTGGCTAGCCTCGGCTGTCTGCGGTTTCACGTACCCTGCCGAATTAGTACAATTCCGCTTCATATGGCCGGTTTTACCGCAGCCATAGCAGGTGAATGGAACTGCCCCTTTCCCGGCTTTGGATTATGTGAAGTCGCAAACACCTGTTCCCATTTACCCGTTTCCCCCGGTCCACTGCGCTTACTGACAGCGCGTGGTTGAGTGCCTCCGCGAAGGTGGCGGGCATCCTGAAACTGACCTGGACGCCCACGTTACCACTCAACCCGTTGGTAAACGCGACTAGCAGTCGTCGCTCCGCTTCCTCGTTGATAATTCTTTGTGCCTGGCCATCCCCTACTTTCCGGATGGTCCCAGATTAAGGTTTCTTACAACGGTCTGCGAAATCTTGGACAGTTTCCCCTTTTGCCTGCTTGGCATTCTGTAGTTGAGAGTAATAAATTGATCCGGCTGTCGCGACTTGAATCGGTTAATGAATTTGCGCTTAAATTCATCGTATTAAACCGTCGGTGATTGGAGGTGCTCACTGCTATTTAGGAACGTCAATGCCGCCCCCTCTAGCTTTAGGCCAATGATTTTGATTTTGTCGGCGTCCGTCCAACCACCCAGGTCGCCCGCCTTCTCTACCTGGGCGAGAAAATCCTCGACTGCCACGTCGGAGGTCCCTCTCCCCAGGGTTTTATTAAATTACTTACTGTGAGGTCTTGAATAATTTGCACCCAGTCTGTGTTGAGCCCAGTTGCTCTGATTTTACAGCTGCTTTTTCTTTCTTTTTCAATTCTGCTTGCAATGCATTTACTGTAGATATCAGCTTTTCAAAATTCTCTTGAGTCAAAGCCCTTTTAAAATTGCTTGTAAAAAATCAGACTGGTTCAGAAAATTATATAAGATCAAATCCAACAAAGGATAAAAAAGATGTTTGTGACTTACCCTTTGATGCTGCTCTCCACCTCCCAAAACTAATCAGCCAGGAAAAATAGTCTCCATTGAGTTCTTTAATTTTTACTAGTAAAAATTCCGTATGCTGTCACCAAATTGTAGTGCCGAGCGCGTGGTCTAGATTTTATTAGACTGTACTTGACACAAAGCAGGAGACTATTTGAACCCTGATAATTTAGGAATGGGAGAATTTCCAGGTGTTCCCTATCTATTAAGCATGTAACACTTGTAGTAACTATTTTACTTTAATAAAGATTCACTTAGACTAACACAGTACAAACAGGCCTAATTTCATTGTTAATTCTGAAAACACCTCCTATCTCCCTTGAAGATTGATTAGAAGAGCCCAAATATGGCTGATCAGAGTGGTGGGGAGAGAGGAGAAAACCCCTCCTTTTTCCCCACCCAGGGGCTGGATCCCATAATGTTAAATCAATGGAGGTACAGTTGTTCATATAAACAATCTTGAATGCAACACACAATCTTCCATCTGTTGCATCCAGGTTGAAATACTCGTGACGTCGACAGTACTGCCGATCAGCTACAGCTAATCTGTTACAAGTCACGTACCAAGAGATAGTGACCCGCCAGGTGCTTTGTGATCTGTGACGTACAATGATTGTGTGGGAATCCAGCCCAGTAGGCTTTCCAATCACTGGTATAGTAAATCAATATTGGTTGTAACCAATATTTATTTATCCACCCAATGATTGCTAATCATGAATTGGACAGACCCAATCCATGTCCTATTGTGTATCTATCTATTTTTCTATGCCTAACTATAGCTGGCACTGTTGATAAGTTATGCCTAAATAATATTGATTGATAATCAATTATCAATGATTAGTGATCAAATTTCATCACTATATTACAACTTTTTTAACTATGTTTTTAAACCAATAAAATCAAAAGAGCTACTTGGAAAAAAGCATAAAATTTGTCATGCAAATAGCCTATTGTCCTTCTTTGTAAATCAGTTTTATAACTGAATAGGATAGACGTTAAATAAATAATAAATAAATAAATAAATAAATAAATAAATAAATATCCGACTTTTTAGTATAATCATGTTTATTATTTTTATTTGCTTTATACTTGGAATGGAGGGAAGTCAAAATCGGAAACTGTCACTTCCGGGGTGCCCCAGGGGTAAATTCAGGGGCACCTACTTTCTACCCATTACGTCGAACGACATAACCAGCTGTTTTTCATATTCAAAATGTTTAATGTATGCCGACGACCTCAAGATTTACAAAACTATTACTAGCCAACTTGACTGTGTTCACCTACAAATGGATTTGGATAGTTTGTCGAAATGGTGTAGTCAATGGAAACTTACTTTAAATGTTACAAAGTGCAGTAGTATTACCTTTTCGAACAAAAAAAAAACGTATTTACTCTAATTATCAACTCAATAGAATCAATTTAATAAATGTAAGCTCGATCAGGGACCTTGGTGTAGTCATGGCGAGTGACTTATCTTTTAACAAACACTTTGAATCAAATATTCCTAAAGCGTACAAACTTCTGGGTCTGATAAGACGAAACTGTTTAAAAGAATTTTCTTTTCAAACAACAAGGCGTCTCTTTGTTACATTAGTAAGACCCCAAGTAGAATACGCTAGTGTAATTTGGAATCCCTACCAGGTAACAAAAGTGGAAAATATTGAAAAAATTCAAAAGAGATTTATTAAGTTATGGTGCATTACAACAAAAATTGAATACCACAGACGCGACTACAACGACCATTGCAAATCTTGTAAATTAACTCCACTGACTGACAGACGACAGTACATTGACATGATCTTTCTCTACAAACTGATAAACAACTTTTTTGATACGAGCCTAATAGAGCAAGTTAATATTCACGCACCACCCAGAACAACAAGAAACCCTTCCACTTTCTATGTAAATAAAAGCAGGATCAATGTACATAAAAACAGCTGTCTAAACAGGGTACAAGACACTTACAACAAATTAGCATCACTCAACAACAGTATTGATATATTTAGCAACAACCTTACGAAGTTTAAACTAGCCATACTTGATGTGTTATTGTACCCGAAATAAATGTATAAATAAAAATGTAAACACACACATGCACACGCACACACGCACACGCACACGCACACGCACACGCACACGCACACGCACACGCACACGCACACGCACACGCACACGCACACGCACACGCACACGCCTGCTGTAACACTCCCACATCACAAAGTACACTCACACCCGCAACCACACACAATCACAAACATTCACACACATCCATACATTTCTGTACTATTATATTATATAAGTCAATGATAAGCATATAATACTTGTTATTTTATTTTATTTTATTTTTCCTGTGTTTATTTGTTGATTTGAGTCTGTGCTTACTGCTATATGTTTATGTTTGTGTTGTATATCCTATGTATGTCTAATGTATTGCACTTGTGGGGCTTTGCCCTGTTGTCAATAAAGAATCAATGATAAAAATATAAAACAATTTATTAAACTTACCGGTTGAAGCGCCCTAGTTTTTCACGGCGTCATGATACGATATTTTGATATTTGATATTTATTGGCTTAAAGGCGTGCTACATAGGGCTATGGAGCCCCTTTAATTGTAGCCAACCTCTATAATATACATGTATTGGTACATAGTATGGTTACATATGAAATATACAATATGATATTATAAGTTATGCGTAAGAGTATACTTAATCTAATACAAATATTAACTCCATGCCAGTACTTAATTATATATTATATTCTTATACTAATAGTGATTCTAAAACCAGAATTATCAACATTATCACTTAACTGCTAAAACTAATGCAAATATTTACAGTGAAACAATGTTTATTTTATACCGAAGCATAATGTTAATTAGGAATAATATTAGGAATAATAATAGTAATTAGTCTTAAAATAAAATATTTGTTACTAATTTATAAATAAAGCGTACATATTCTGACGCTAGTACTGTGATAACTGATAATATGTTTGAAGGATACCCTTTTTGTTGGTTTGTTATTGGTAAGTAGAAAGTAGAGTATGGTGGATTTTACTCCTGAGCATGGTGGCTGAATTTTTGGAATAGGTTTGCAGTAGATATTTGTTCCAGAGGCGGCTTGCTGTTATGATAAATGATTTGTTGCATTTCACCGTACGATGTTTAGGTATTTGAAGTGTGTAAGTTGTGTGTCTGTTTGTGCGATTATGGATACTCTCCATACGATTGAAAGATTTAAAGAGGTAATTAGGCCATTGCGACTTCATTATTTTTGTAATAAGTATGACAATTATTGATAGGGTACGCCTATCGACATGTTTTAGCCACTTGAGCTCAATATAATATGGTGTGATATGCTCGTCGCGTCTCACATCAGCAATAAGTGATGAGGCTTGTGAGGCTTGTCATTGTATTGTACGTGCTTGGTTTCTAAATGGCGGCGGAAAAGAGATGGTTCACTGGGTTATTGAAAATAATTTTAGATCAAATAACACACAGTGGTTTAGGTTCATCTTTGTCACCAACTTTGATTAGACAACAAATAATGTTTGGTTATGCTGGACTTTATCGCGCACCCCCTGGAAACTCCCCACGTACCCCTGGGGGTACGCGTACCACAGTTTGGGAACCACTGCTCTAAGCTAGAGTGGCGCATTATGAACTAACGGTTGACGCGCCATCTATCCCAATAAACTAGAACTAACCAGCTGGGCCCGGATTCACAAAGCGGGGTTAAAAAAAATCGAGGTTAAATTTGGAGGTTAGCCGAGCTAACCCCCGTTTCGGTATTCACAAAAGGAGGTTAGGCAGTTTTGGGGGTTAGTTTAACCTCCAAATTAACCTCTGCTATTTTTTGGGGGTAAAGATCTAACCCCCGGAATCGAATAATTCAAAATGGCCGACCTTTCTCACTTCAGATATTTGATGATAAATAGTTAATTAAACATCAATATTGTTGAAATCTTAGACTCAAATAAATAAACACAAAATTATTTTACGTGTGTAACATCCATTGCAACATTTGAAATACTTTAACTTCCCGCGTTTTTTAGGTTAGGTTACAATTGGGTACCGGACGTTTTTTTTGTAAACAAGACGTCGCGCAAAAGTCTTGGCCAGGGGGCCGAGGCTTTCACTTCAAAATACTAGTTCATTTTCGCTGTCATCTACAAAATGTGTTAGGTTTATTCGAGGCATTGACAGTCTATCTCACTCTGCAGCCGAATTGTGAAGGGGTTTTTGCCAAGGATTGTTTAATCAAGTAGGGTTTAGGGTACCCTAGCCTGGGCCTAGGCCTAATCAGGGGGAGATGCTAGGTGCTAGCCCAATCATCAGAATGAATAAGGTAAGTGGAGTTTAAATAATCAATGCCAGTTCGCATAGCCCTACATCGGTCAAATTATGTAGGCTAGCTAGCCAAAAGCCTACCTGTGCGCTGGGCTAGGGTGGGGTAGCTAGGCCTAGGCCCTTTGGGATAAACCATAAACGGGGTTTTTTTAAAACGCTTTGTTGTAATTTTACCAGTAAATAATTTGAAAACACACTGGTTATTTGGAATGAGTTCTTTTTTTTAAATAAGAGCAGAACAGTACAAGAAAAAGACGCCACAGGTCTGGGCTAGCCTCCTTTGTAGCAGTCTCACTAGCCAAGTGCATTGCGCCGTGCGTTGCCACAAAACAAACCCCAAACCCCGCTAACAAGTAGGGGTGGGCGGCAATATTCAAGTTATTAATGAGATCATACATTTTCCCCCCTAAGTAAGGGGAGCCCCTTTTATCTTTAACTTGTTTATAGATTACTTTTAGAAAATTTAAAGTTACAAAGAGATTATTTTCAAAGGGTTTACTTTAAAAAATACAATTACAAGTTAGGATGTTTGTCTCCCCCAAAATACAGTTGGACAGTAATCCACAATAATACACAAATAATCAAATTACAAGTTTTTTTTTTTTTACATATGACAACATTTTATGATTTACACACAAAATAAAATAACGAAAGTTTGTTTTACTTGATTCTACAAACTCTTAAACAAATTTTTAAACATATATAGTAATAGTGTGGGAAATAGGAAAACCTATTTGGGTTTACAAGCCAAAGTTATTCATGACATAACCCAAAAAAAAACCTTTCGGCCCCTTTCTTACTCTGCCATTACACGGGGTTTCAATCATTCACTTCGCTTCATTCCCAACGTAATACTCTCATTCCTACACCCTTTTTTGATTCTACCTCTACCCATCTGAATAGTTCAGTCTTGGTCTGAACGGGTTTGTGGATGGATTAAATCGCGTTTTTTCCCCTCAAAACAGACCACCCTCTCTCTTACCAAGTATGATCGAGGTGTGTATGCCTTGACCCTACTATAGCCGGTTTCCCAGACTTTATCATTCCAATGAGAATAGGTTGGTCTTTTGTCAATTCAGGCAAGGGTCTAGCCTGTTTGCAGGGAAATACTTTTTTTTATCTTGCAAAGTTTGGGGTTTTCCCTGAATTTAAAACCTGTGTTGCGGTTTGCAACAGTTTAGAGAGGTAGGTATTTTTATTTTTAAAGTTGTCTACCAGAGTAACTGCGATGGAGAAAATGTTGTGCCCGTTTTTGGTTTGTAGTTCTTACTTAGTAGTAAGAGTAAACATCAGTACCCAAAGGGGTCTGTTTCTTCAACTATTTTTCCCCAATTTTTCACACCATTTTCAGCCATACATTGTTTTTAGGATCCCTTTGGGACTTAGGTTACAGTTTCAAAACGTTTTCCCTTAGAAAAATTTTAAACTCTTCGCTATAAAACGGCATATTATCTGATCCCAACAGGTCAAATATACCATAGCGTGAGAACCGATTTAAAACTTTTTGGGGTTTTTTCTCCGCTTTTTTATTAGCACCGAATCAATTCTATCCACTGGAATAATAATCCTTAATTACTAGAAAAGACTTCCCTTGAAAATCTAAAAAGTCTGCTGTATTTTTTTCCATGGACGAAGGGGATGGATGAGGTTTGTAAAGGTCTTTAAAATTTCTCTTCTATATTTTCAATGCACTACGGGTTCGGAAACTTCCTATACCCTTGGGTCTACTAGGCCAGAACGGGACCTGTCGTGCTCTTTTTTTATTTTTTAATCCCCATTGCCCTTCATGAATAAGATAAAAGCAACTCTTTCTAAGTGTGGTGGTCCCAACAATCGGTCGCCCAAAAAAAACTAAACCGTCTTCAAAGGATAAACATACCGCAATCCCAGTGATTTCATTATTTGGGGCCCCATTTTTTTCATTAGGCAACCTTTTTACAGGCCAAAAGGGGGTCTGATAAACAGAATCATTAGAGGGGTTCTCTGAAAACTCTTCTTTTTATTTGACATTGGAAGGTGCTGTGACACATAGAGTTTTTTGACAATTAGGATCATCATACCCGTTTCAGACAAGTAAGCCTAACAGATTTCCCGCAACAGCATTCTTTATGGTAATGCACTAAATCTAGATCATAATTAAGGAGTTTAGTTGAAGTCTCTGAAGTCTTGGACAAATTTTGTTTACATTTTGGTACAATTGTCCCCAAGGTTGTGGTCGTTTGAACTGTTTTTTACGTCCTTAAATGTAGTAGTAAAAATTTCTCAGTTCCAAACTATATTTAAACAGTTTTTTCTCTATTGAGCATACCGTTGCTCGTTTCAGCATATTCTAGAAGCATAAGCATTGGTTACCCCTGTTGCTGAGACATGCTCCTGGGCCCACTTTTGGGAGCATCTACCTGCAGGTTAGCTTTTTGGGTTTTGTCAAAGATGCTAAAACTGGTGCTGAGCTAAGTTTGTCTTTGTTTTCTTGCTCGCCTTAATCGTTCGTGTTTCCACTCCAGTGAGATCTTTTTTAAAAATGCTCCATGGTCAGTAATGGTGGAATTTTTGGGAACAAATGACTTAGGTAATTAAGCATACCTAGGAATCTAGAGCCCCGTAACTTTAGTAGGAGAGGGCATTGCCTTGTTTCCCTTTAAACGCTCTATCAGCTCTTACCCCTTTTGGCTGACACTCATGCCCCAGTACCTAACCCTTTGATTTGTAATTGAAATTTTTTGGTTTGGAATTTAATGTTAAAATTTTCTAGCTTTTTAAAACTCTTTCAGAGCCCTATCATGCTCTACCTTTTTTTCCCTGACACTATTAGTCGCCCTGGACAATCGAAACCTTTTATGTCCCCAAAGTTTTGAAAGTTTTTTCGTTGAAATACCTCAGGTGCTGAGCGGATCCCAAAACGGCATCTTTTAAAAAATTTGTATCCCCAAAGGAACTATTAAAGGTGCACAACTCAGAACTTTGTTCCCCCAACAATACCTGAAAAAAAACCATCCTTCAACGACAATAGTGAACCATTCCACCCAAATAGTTCAGTCAGTATATACATGATAAGGAATAGGGAATGCTCTTTTTTTATAGCTTTTTTTAAGTCAAGGGGGTAAAGGGATAGGGCAGCGACCCATTTGGTTTTTCAATAATCACTAGATTTTCACCCAATCAGGGGGTTTTTCCACTTTCTCAATAAACCCTGTTTTTTAAAAACATCTAATTTTTCTTTGAGTTTATCTTTTAAGCTGAAGGCACTCGCCTATTTGGATGTACTACAGGACATTATCTGGTCTTAAAGTAATGCATACTTCCCGGCATACACCTAGCCCACTGAATACTTTTTGACTTTTGCAAAACTTTTCTTTAGTGTTTAAGCCTAGGCCAATTCGGTCGCCCCATACTTCGTAACAGAACCCTTGGAATTAGCCCTAACCCCCACTACATTAGACTAAAAGGGGGGTTTGCATTTTACATTGCAACATGAACTAAATATTTTCCTGTCTATCTTTCCCTCCCCAAGCAATTTAACCAACTTTACCCTTTGGAATTTTTTGTTTCCCCCCAAAATGCTATTACACTGATTTTTTTTAAAAAAACGGGGTTTTTGAAAAAACTTTTTCTTCAAAAAAGCACTTGAGATAACACTTATCTCTGCCCCAGTGTCATTTTGAGTTTCATTTGCTGCCCTTCTACAATAATGGTTTCAATCCATTCCTTAGGTGAAGCATCTAATCCCCCTAAGTTTTTAATTTATACCTGATACAATCCACATAGACCCTTGGTTTTGGTGTTGCACGGACCCCTCATTGGGCCTACTCATGTGTATTCTGCTACCTCTCGGGTTGGACACACCTTTGGCAAAGGTCCCAGTTTCTTGCACTTCAACACTTTTTCCCATGGCCGGAAACTTCGTGGAGCAGGGTTTTAGCCACATTTTTTGCAGTCGTATGTCTTGCCTGCTCGTCCCACCTGTTTGTCTGTCGTGGTTTCGCTTTGGGCCCCAGACTGGTTTCGATTCCTTTTTTGTGGTCACCCCCCCGGTTGTGACATCTTTTTGAAAGTTTCCCAAAGGATTTTTTTCTTTAAGAGGGTTTTGTCTTTTGCTGTCTCTGCCGCTCTGCATAATCCGTGCTTCTCGAGTTTGAGGTTTTTGACCCTCAGTACCCTTCCCCTTTGGGTCTTGTCGCTTTTTCCCAGAAAAATTCTAAGATTAAAAGTGATCTGTCTGTTCGCTAGCTCACATGAGTTGCTAGATGTTTTAGCTGGTAGAAAATGATCAAAGGGTTCCCATCTTTTGGGTTTAAGGTAAAAAATTTTGATTGTTATAAATCAGGTTTTTCCTTGGTGCACAATAACCCTAAAAAAGTATTTTTTACTGGCTTGATTTTCTTGCGACATCATGGTAAATTAAAAGTTTTTGAAAATTTTTAGTCCTTGCCCCCCAGAAATTTTAAAAAAAGGCAACCTGGTTTCTTGGTTCCTTTATATCCTTTTGTTGCACGCATATATATTTCTAGCTTCTGGCGAAAATAGTTCCAGTTTTCAGTAGTTTCCACTAAATTCCCAGCTCTCAGGGGGTTTCCGGGGCTTGTCCCATCTTCGACGGCTTTGTTTTACGATTTGAATTGGGTGAGCTTTTGGCCCCCTTTTCCCCAGCTTCAAGACGCTGTCTTTTTAGGCCTAGTTCTAGGCTTCCCCTAGCTAGCCTAGCTGCCTGCGCGGGCGTACTTACATTTTACAATTTTTGCATCACTTCGACCTTATTCTGACACTTCGGCCTTTCTGGCACTTTGACCCCAGTATATTACCCATGTAAAAATTTGTAACACACGGGTTTATTTAGGAAGATTTCTTTTTTAAAATAAGAGCAAAAAACAGTAAATTAAAAGCACGCCAAGGTCTGGGCTTAGCCTCCATTGCTAGTCAGTCTCACTAGTCCCAAGAGCATTGCCCCTGCGCCCCATTGCCAACTAAAAAAAACCCAAAAACCCCCCTAACAAGAGAGGGGGGCGGCAATATTCAAGTTATTAACTGAGATCATCACTTTGCTAGGCCAAGCCCAAGAGAATATTCTAAGGTCTAGGGATAGCCATGGTTAGTACATACCAGCCTACAGGGGTTGGTCAGGGTAGGGGTAGACCTAGCCTAGATAGGGCCTTGTGTCAGCTAGGGGGGCCAAGGTAGGGTCTTGTGTCAGTCTAGGATAGCCTAGGGCCTTGTGTGGGCTAGGTCTAGCCAGAACTTTTGGTTTGGGGGATCGAAAAACATTTTTGGGGGGGGGGGGGGGGGGGGCGATGCGCTTAATGTTAGGCTAGGCCCATACAATAGTAAGGGGCCCCTTTGGGATTAAGTTTTATTAAACCCAAACCCTTCACGCAAATCCCCCCCACCCCCTACACAGCATGCGCAAAAAAACCCCAAACCCAAGAAGAGGGTAGCCTGGCCAAAGCCCTGAAAGGTTTTAACCTCAAAATGTGAAGGTAGCCCACCGATTTTCAAGCTTTTTGGGTCTAGCCGGGGTTAGATAGTATTGTCTAGACCTTAGCCCAAAGGATCCCTAGGTCTTCTAAAACAATGTTATATTGTGCTAATTGATTTTGTTTATTTATTTAGCGAAACCGGAGAATCATTGCCCCCAGTTGTCAGCAGAGAGTTGCGTGTCGCGGGTGTCGCCCCAAAGGAGTTTCGCTGCCCCTGATCATAAACGGATTTCCGTCTGATTCAGCGCCCCAAGTAAGTAGGCCCACGGTGGACACCAGGGGTACCAGAATGCCGACTTTGATATTTAATTTAATATTATGTATTTTTTTATAATATATATATTTTATTTTATTTATTTGAGGCTAGGCCGATTGGATGCTTGTTGAATAGGTGTAGGGCAGGGTTTTTGTTTTTTGGCCTAAGTTTTTAAGAAAAAATTTTTGAAGGGTCAGTGGAAAAAAAAGATTCCGAATATAGACATAGGCCTAGTACGGTAGGACATATGCCTACTTTTTTAAGTCATTTGGTAAGTTTTTTTGCATCCGGGGTTTTTCATATTGATAGTACCGTTAGGATTTTAATCGATATGAATGAGGGTTTTTGTAGTTCAGATGTAATTAGTATGGCCTTTAAAAGTGAATCATGTAGGCTAATAAAAAGGGAAATAATAGGCTCACATTTAAAAAAAATTTAAGTGCCTACAAGTAGCCTATCAATAATTCCCTGTGAAATTCTAGGGCCTCTCAGCCCGAAAAAAGTTCTTGGAAGAGAGGGAGAATTTATCAGCATAGGCTACTAGTTTAAACAAACTGTGTATTAGGCCCTACAGGTTGTATGTTTTATTGAATTTTGGCAAAAGAGAATTTTGGGAAATTTCTTTAAATTTGGTTTTGCCTTCCTACCTAACTACTTTATTTTTGGTTTATTTTAGTTTCAAATAGAGCATAAAAATTAAATTTAAAATAGAAGAAAAAATAAAAATATTAAACCCATTAAAAAAATTTTGTTGGGCCTACTAAAAAAATTTCTGTTATAAAATTAAAATATTTGGCCTAGGCCTAAAAATTTTTCATAGGCCTACCCCGGTTTAGAATTATAGAGCAAACCACATGTAGTTTTAAATTTAATGTGACAATAGGTTTTCAGTACCGGTAGGTAAAATTTAGATCAATAACTAGGGCCAGGGCCCATATTTGGGAAAAAATTTTGGGTTTTGGTTTTAATTGTAGCTGAGAGAAGTAAAAAGACTAATTTTTATACTTTTCGGTGGTTGAAAAAGAATATCCCAATACCCGGGCCGGTACCTGGCGGCTGTGCCTCTCCCCGTCCGTATGCCTACCCGCACCCCAACACCGGACCGGACGCCGTGTCAGGACCTGGTCTAGCTACTCGAGGGTTGAAGTGGAAGTCAATTAAGCCCCACCGATTCTATTTGGGTCGAGTCAAGTCCAAATCAGTTTTGGGTTTTGGGTAACTATGATACATCTTGGTTGGTAAACTGACAAGCGAGTCTTTGGTTCAATAAATTCAAATAAATAATATAGAAAGTTTATTTCAATATTATTTTGCATAAAACTATAAAAAAAAAAGTCTAGGACAGTCCTGGACCCCATTTGCATGTGCCATAGGGCCAATCATAAACTCTGGAGAAAAATAAATTTCTTATTATACCATATTATGATTTTCTGAAAGCCAAATTTGCAATCGAAAAAATATGATTTTACATGTGGAAACCTTTAAAAAGATGCTAGGGAATTTTTTTATTTGGTAATTTTTAGGCACCCCGGTTTTATCATAAACAGTTTTAAGGGCTGTTTTTTTCTAGGTTTAAGCTTGAAAAGTTCTAAAACTTGCAACCTGGGCCCAAATAGTAAAAAATTTGTACTTTCCCAGAGATTTTAATTTGGGAATTGAAAAATAGATGATGTTTTAATTTTTGTATTAAAAATTTTAATTTGATTTTTCCCAGAAAATTTTAAGTTTCTTCTTTTATTGACCCCAAAACAGCCTATTTGGGCCCTCCGGGCGACTGAAAAAATATTATTGGTTTGGCAATGGTTTGCCCCTACCTGCAAGTTTGTTGTCTTGGCGGGGTAAACTGGGCATATGAATTTTCTAGCTCTGTAGGCCCCAGGTAGTTAAAAAAAATTTAATAATTTTTTAGGTAAAAGATAGCCGCCATAATTTTCCTTGTGCTTCTTCTTTGCAGATTTATATATATGTTGAAAAAATAAATAATTTTAACATTTAAATTGATTTTACCTTATACTTTTCTTGTAATTTTACAATTACCAATTTTCCCCCCCATTTCCCCCCCGGTTACCAGGGTTGATGATTTTCCAATGGTGGCCGGGTTTTGGTTCACAGTCATATTTATGGGGGAGGGTTTTTCTTGACCAGTGTTTCTTTTAATTTACTCATTAACAATGGATTTTATTAAAAAAAAAAAAAAAAGTGAATTTTTTTAAATATTTAAATGGGTGCAATCCTAGCTAGGTTTTAAACTGATGTGTGTGTGTATACAAAAGAAGGACAAAGAATAATTATATTTTTCTGTTTATGAAAATGTAAAAAAATGCAGAAAAAACTTCTAGGTTGAGACACCCACAAAAAAAGCAGGCCTCTAATTATTGTATTGTGGTGGAATTGTGATTTTAATTTTTGGTTAAGGAATGGATATTTTGTTAGTTGAATCATTCAAAAATACGTGACAAACTTTTTTTTGGCAGTAAAAATATTCAAATAGCGTAAATACAGCTAACCCTTGGGGGGGAGGGAGAAAGTAGCCTACTTGAAAAATCGTTGCCCCGCCCCATTATTATTATGTTTTAATACAATCAGAAGTTAAAAAACCATCCCGATGGGTTTCCACATTCCAAAGACTTGGTTTGAACCCGATCGAGATGGATTTTTTAATTCTGAATGTAACTTTTTTTAAAAAATTTTAAAAATTTCCACCTGGGGGATGTTTGATAACCAAAATACTAGAAAATTATTTATTTTAAAAATTTTTATGATTCCATGCCCAAATTTTATGTGGCAAATGGAACTTACTATCCCGTGCTAGTCACTAATGTTATAAAATTAGGGGTAGGGTGAAAAAAAGGGGGTTGTGGAAAGTTTCTTTTTTTGATTGGATCCCCAAAAAAGTTTTAAAACATGATTTTTTTTTGAACTAAAATATTCAAAATATATAAATACGACCCAACATCTTCTAATTAAGGGGGTTTTAGGGAAAATAGGGGGGTAATATCGCTTGCCTCCCCGTGATTATTTTTTTTCATATTATTTTAATGATCTTCAACCCCAAAAATTTAGTAATGACTCATTTACTAAAATCTCACTTAAAATTAGTGTGGAATTACAGGTATCTAGGAACAATAAATATGCATTAGGGTTGGGGGGGAGAAAAAATTGGTTTTTGGAAAGAAAAGTTTTAATGTGATTAAAACATTGACATAAAATTAAATAAGTAATTTGAAATGTCATAAGTATTTGGGGCAAGTAATACCCATTCCAATTTTAAGGGGGGTTTAGGGGTTTTTTATTTTGATTATAGCTTGCCTCTTCGCGGATTTTTTAATAATCAATTTTTTCTTATACCTGCAAATTTTCATGGGGGTAACTGAAATGCAAATTTGATGCTGATACATAAACATTTACACAATTTTTAAGAATAACAAATTAAAAAAATATATTAATAAAATAATAATATAAGAAATAAATAATATTAAGTAATAAAACAATTTTTTACACTATTTTATTAACATTTACACTAACAAAAAACAAAGTTTTCAATATTATGATAATTTAAATTTCGTACCAAAACAATCTTTAATAAAACTCTTTTCTATTTGGGTTTTGTTGAAAGCGACAATCTTAGGGGGTGAAAATTATGAGTCATCAATTTCGATCGTTTAGCTAGTTTTTACCCCTGGTAAACCCCCACAGTAAAAAATGCATTTGTGAATACGGAAACGGGGGTTAAAAAAGGAGGTTAAATTTGGTGGTTAGATAGGAGGTTAAAAACGGTGGTTAGATGGTTTCCCCCAAAATTTAACCCCGCTTTGTGAATCCGGGCCCTGATGTTTACGAGATGGCCTCTTATCTCGCCTTGTATGATCGGCAGAGGATGCACTGGGCCAAATCTTTCCCCGGGCCCAGATGGATACGGATCGTCTCAATGTCTCGTCTAGCTGATATTTTTCATTTTGACACATTGTAAAGATAAACAAAAACGGAAAATGTTTAAAGCCACCGTTAAGTGTTTAGCTGGAAGTTGATTGTTATTGTTTGTCATCAAGGCTGTGGCCATTACGAATTAGCATTTTTACTTCGAAATCTTTCTTATATTCTAATTCAAAATAAATTATTGATCACAATTTATTCAACATCAAACACATTTCCTAAATAATTGTTTATCCAATAAAATAAATAATGATTGTTTTGATACGACTATAATAAACCTTTTATTCTTTATTATTTTTATACACTAAGGAACAATATAATCATCAAACACACCATGAACTCACTTCATTAACTTAATATCACAGGCGGCGCAATATGACCTAACCGGTTGAAGCGCCCTGGTTTCTCACGTCGTCCATATTTAAAGATGGCGTCTTCTGTGTAGAAAGAGTGTTAAGTTTCAACGGAATCCGTCAAGGGGCATCATTTTTACCACTTAATCGACAACGAAAACTCATGTATGGCATCCAAATAAGTATTTAATTAAATCCGAGGTCGTGCATTTCAAGTTGTCACCTTAAAGGGTGATTTGTTTAACGAAGATTCATGTGGAATGTAATAAAAGTTCTTCTTGGGTAGAATTGGCCCAGAGCATGGCTCTGCTAATCGTAAAAGGCGATTCAAGAGAAAAAGTCTACCTCGCAAACATCAGCTAGTAATATTACACGAAACTAGAGGCGAGCTCTGGCAATCTTTAATCGTGGACAACTCCTCCTTCCTTGACGACCTCACCGACGATGATGATAATGACACAACGAACGATGACAAAGACGATGACGACCGCGACGTGAGAAACCCCCTTCCTCCCCCTATCCGTGGCTGGTTCTGACCAGCATGGGCCCTCCTCCCCATATCCCCTAGGCTAGAGTGGTGCATTATGAGCTCTAACAGTCGTCGTCGTTGACCTCTCCCCCTTTACTTGACGACTTTCTTGACAACGACTACATTCACAACACGAACGATGCCTGACACGATGACTACTGCGTTGCGAAAACTCCCCCTTTCCTCCTTCTACCCGTGACTGGTCCTGACAAGCATGGGATTTTACTCCCGTATCCACAAGGCGAGTGTTGCGCATAAGGACCTGACGGTTGACGCCCCCTTAATCCTTTACAATTGATTTTATTAATGAACATATCCTTCTCGTTGTTACTTTAAATGGATATGACAACGTCAATGATCTCTATATACTTACGTGGAATGCGCATGCATACCTGGCAAACTGTTGAGATGTGAAGTTGGCGGAAGTTTGTCGTCCGCCATTTTCCTACGTTCCCTCATCAGCGGAAGATTCAAAAGAACTAAACATAAAGATTCGTTCACCTGTGTCACTGGCCTGTGTATATCAGTTAATTTAGTGTAACACTGCAGTAAACACTATTCCTAGGCGTCCTGAGTGACCCTGATAATAGACCACTGTAATGTGGGGGTTAAGTCAAAATAACCTCAAAATAAGCTAGCCATTAACCGCCATCTTGACGTTAAGATTTACAACTTGACGGTGGTGCAATCGCAATGCAATCGCATTATAATCGAGGGACGTATCCAATGGCCTTTTCGCCCATCGCTTGGCTTCAAGGTTACAGTAGCGCATGCGTACTTCACGTAAGTATAAAGAGCTCAGTGGAAAACGTCGACAAACTTTTTTAAACCCCTTATGCGAAGTTATTTATTTTACCATAATTAATTATCTAAACTGATCAACTTTAAAACGTAATAATAATAATTATTTTATCACTACCGTCTTAATCATATGCTTTTAGTTTATTAATTGAGGAAACGATATAACAAAAAAAAAACAGTTCTTAAACATACAATGCCACAGGCCGTGCAATATGACCTTCCCGGTTCGAGTGACGTAGTTTCTCACGTCGTCGTAGAATCCACATTCGTAATTAACTACACTTTTGCAGGAAATCGCAAGTGGTTTCACCTCATTGGTGTATGCGGTTCCTTTCATTTCTGTACGAGCAACATAAATCCACGAAACTAGAGGCGAGCTCTGGCAGTCGTCGTCGAGGACCCCCCTCCATCCCCTTGACGACCTCCCCTACGACACCAACATGACAACACAAACGAAGACATAGACGATGACGACCACGACGTACCCCCGTCTGGGCCCGAGGTAGATTTTGTCCCAGAGCCTTAAAACAAACTTAGAACTATTTATGAGGCATGTATTTTTCCAATAGAAAAACCAGGAGATGTCAGGAACATCCTAGCCCTATAGTAATCATCAACAAACAACAAACTCGAGAAATTTATTCACTAAAAAACATCACATGCAGCGCAATATGACCCACTCTGTTGAAGCGCCCTAGTTTCTCCCGGGGTTCTATACAGGTGTACTCGACAATAATGCAAAAATAAGAGTCGTATTAGAATAGAACAGGGATGGCCAACTGACGGCCCGCGGGCCGCATGCGGCCATTACATTACATTACATTAGAATCTATTTCTTTGTAAATACTCTTTGTATTTGATACGTTTAAGCTGATGAAACAACCTCCATTACGACTGATATTCTGGTTTATGACACTCCAAGCTACATATTTTCCATCTTACATAATTTATTCCCTTTTTTTAATCACGTAGTCAATATTTGCAACTATATCGAACCATGATGGATATTATGTTTTTTACTATGTATCTTGGGTAGTGTTACTTCAATAGCCTCAGTTAGTAACTCAAAGAAAGTTTCACAGTTTGCATCAACTTCCTTGTAGTCGTTCATTCGTTCTCAGTGTTAAGTTCAAGTTCATTCTTTGAATTACGACAATTATGTAAAGAGGAATTACAACAATTATGTAAAGAGTTCGGTCTTGGGTAGAATTTCAATGACAATTTTGGTAGTTTGAATAAACATCTTAATGCTAAGAGATCACATACGACTAGTGGATTTTTTATACAGGAGATTTGAAAATCTATATCTGGGTTATCTGTAAATATGAGATCAAGACAATAAGCATTTCGTGATGGAGTTGTAAGTTTTAGAGATGTGTTTAGATCAGCTACCATTTCAATAAATAATGGTACGTAAGAGGTGACGGTGATTCGCCAACTGTAGCAACCACTTCTCCCCCGTCGCCATTTGACCAACTTATCTCAGGAATATTTAAATCTCCGCACAAGATAACACTGTCATTGGGTCGAAGTTTGGTGCAAATATCTGAGAGAAACTGATGTAACTTTTCAATATTCTCAGGCAATGGATGAGGAATGTGAACACAGCCAACTAGGATATTAGAGAGCGCTGAGGTAGCAATCTCAACCCACACAATTTCAGTTGTCGGTGACTCGAGGTCCTCACGACATCGCGATGAAACTTTTGTCGACACAGCTGTAAGAACTCCGCCACCAACATCATGTCTTGGGTTAGGAGGACTCCGCCTGTCTCTACGATGAACGACAAACTGCGAATGATCTAGGACCTCACTCTCAAATATGTTTCAGTCAGCCATGTCTCCGTGTCGACACAGCTGTAAGAACTCCGCCACCAACATCATGTCTTCCCAAGTAACACAGAAAATGTGTGCGCTTATGGGCCATCAGCGGCAAAAGTGATGGCAAAGTTTTTGCGTTGATGGGCCGCCTATGGCCCATAAGCCACACATCCGACAGTTGGCGTACAGTAGGAGGCCCGCCTATGGCCCATAAGCACACTTCCGACAGGCGGCGAACAGTAGGCGGGCCGCCTATGGCCCATAAGCACACAACCGACAGGCGGCGAACAGTAGGCGGCCCGCCTATGGCCCATAAGCACACAACCGACGGGAATCTAATGAGAGTATATAACACATTTGATGATGGATTAAAAGGAATAATTTAATTGTCAATTTCATCATGTTACGCTAATCATTCTCGCTCTTCTTCGTCGATTTAAGGAATATTGACGCTCTCACATTCAAGGTATATCATTTTAGTATCATTTAAACTTATTATTTGATAAAATTAATATTATGATAATATATTATTATATATCATCCGATCCCGAGGTGGGGGACGTGGGGGTTTCCAAAATAATACTTTGATTATTGCATGCAATGGGACATAATTTTTAAATTAATTTCAAAAATGTTTATAAAATACGGTCATTAATTTCATTGCAATATGCAGAATTAATCCGCTGTCGATAATGCGTCATGTATCTGTAATATGCCTTTGCACTTCCCTTTTCGTAGTGCAAATTTCACATACTTGACGCAGATGGAAGAAACGAAAAATCTCTTTAAATAAAATATATTCATTACAAATAAATAATATGTCATATTGTATGTTTGTAGAACTACAGCAAATAATCGGTTTAAAATTAATATTTAAAATTTTCCTAAATCTTAGTTTATCAAAAATATGATCATAATATTATGACATTGCCAAAACTATTTGTTATTTATTTATGGGTTGAGCAGTACGACCAGAACCTATAGACGGATTAAAGTAAAAATTATGACACGTTTATCCCAGACATAAAAATTATTCCTGCTTGTAATTTTTTTGGTTGAAAGCAGACTTTTTTTTTTATTTGTGAACACATACTCTTGTCTTCAAACTGACTTTACTTGAAAATTGCACTTACGATTTTTTTCTTCCGCCGTACGAATAGGTGGAAAAAAATATATTATATAAGTGCAAGAAAATTAACGACAAGATTTTTCCAAGTAAAAGAAACAAAAATCACCCTTTCAAACCAAAATTAGGGAGGCAGGGATATGTCCCGGGGTATAGTAATTAATTTATCTGTAATCATCTAGGCCTATATAAGGCTTACTAGTTCTATTAAACCCCCAAAAATAAAAATAGTAAGTAAGTTTTGAAAAATATCAGATGATCATTGATAAACTATATCTGTTTTTTGTTTTAGGCTTTACAAAAAATGGCCAATAGGGAATATTTGGTGTAGGCCTATATCCAAAGTAGGGAGAGAGGCTTAAATTTAGCGATTACTTTACTGTCTGTCCGTCTCCCCGGGTTTTGTGACTGGTAAATTAATAATAAATACAAATCCAAACTGAGCTCCTAATCACTTTCCGTCAATTTAATTCATACCATTTAGATAAATGGGCTTGATTCTCTTTGGTCAATTTAAATATGAACAAGAGTAGGGCTACTCTTAAAACAACTCAATTTGAATACCCTAAATACATATATTATTGAATCTTTAGTTTGATGAACAAAACCTGAGATGGCATTTATTTAGTTTCCATGTAAACAAGGTACGAAATGTTTAAACAAGGGCGTTCCACAATGCATACACGCTGGGTCATCTTCATAAGGCAGCTGGCGCGCTTCCTCTAGCAGTGATCACGGTGGTGTAGCGGTCAGCGTTCCAGAGTCCGGCGCAGCCCGGTTGGGGTCGAGTACGGCGATGGGCGATAACATTTATCTATGTCTAATAACTCTCGCTGTATTAACTTGAATTTGGGTTTTCGTACACACAGTTCACAGAAAATTTAAATGCTAGCACGATTGAAAAAGATTATAATTTTCAACTTTTGTCAGTTAATATTTCGTTTGTGTGCGTGACTTCCTCGCGTCTCTACTAGATGGTGCTAGTGTTCCCGAAACATTCTCACCGCCGGGCCGTAAGCATCCCGCTGTGACAAAGTGAAGCAACTGTCGGATTTTGCTACGCGGCCCGCCTGTGGACCATAAGCGGCGAACTGATGGCAAACTGTGTATCGCCGCTATGGCCCATAAGCGGGCCGTTGTCACAAAAATGCAGCACAGTATTTTTTGAACTGATGGTTTTTCTACAGTGGCCGCTTATGGCCCATTAGCGGCGCGTTGGGTTATGGCAAGGGTTATGGGCCCTGGCCAAACCCCCTAAGCGGGCCGTAAGCGCCCTCGCCGCTTATGGGCCATCAGCTCAACTGATGGCGGTGTTACAGCTCGCCATAAGATCGCCATCACTTTGTGCTTTCTTGGTTGGTTAGGAGGACTCCGCCCGTTTCTACGATGAACGACAAACTGCGAATGATCCAGGACCTCACTCTCAAATATGTTTCAGTCAACCATGTCACCGTGTCGACACAGCTGTAAGAACTCCGCCACCAACATCATGTCTTGGGTTAGGAGGACTCCGCCTGTCTCTACGATGAACGACAAACTGTGAATGATCTAGGACCTCACTCTCAAATATGTTTCAGTCAGCCAGATACCGTAACACACACGGTATCCACGTCAGTATAAAAATAAATAAATAAATAAATAAATAATTTTATTTAGAGTCTACCCACTCAGTTATATAACTGATTTTCAGTGGGGGACTTTAAATCAAAGCGACCAAACCAACCCTGTAGGCCCCGACGCAATTGACGAGGAGCGATAACCAACCAAAGATCGATATTTTTAATAGGAAATATAGCAATCAGTGGTATGGACAGTGCGAACACGCGCGAATCAACGCCAGAATCAACAAGGCCGATTCAGAACAACTCTGAAATTTATTATGTGCTTCGTTGCTAGATCCAAAGTCACCGTTTACAAACTCCTAAGACAAGAACTGATGGACTTCAGTCCAAATCAGAAGTTAAAAAACTTCTGCTTTTAACGGGAATCGAACCCTGGACCTTTGCATTGGAAGCAGATACGCTAACAACAAGACCAACGAGCATAGTAGATATTGAAGTTCATCAAACTGTCAACTCCTGAAATACTACGTGCATTCATGTAGTCTAATGAAAGCTCATTCACTTGCAAAGTTGCGGGTCCAGGGTTGAGATGGATGTCGCCAGATAAAGCAATTAGCAGCAGAGATAACGCACCCAGACACATTTCAATTTTCATTTTAGTATCTTTACGCCTCGCATACTTGGTCCTATTCAAGGCTCTCGTGCTTCTCAATGAGAATCCTCTAGCCAAACATTCATGAAAACAAACCACGAAGCATGGTACGTCACACTTCTCAACAACCATGAGTCTCTCTATAGCAAACCCGAGATATAAGTGCATTTAAGTGCATAAGAGCATTAGTACCACACTCTACAATAGTCAAATTCACTTTTTCAGTCCAGATGAATCCTCTTACAAATAGTAGACTCAAAATCAACAACAAACTAACTGCCATCTTCTTCCATGCAAGGTATCCACCGCTGGTCATATTTTCTTTATCAATTTCACTTGAATGTCTTTGCTTTAATCTAACTGCTTTGCACTCGCGCCACTTTGATACACGAATAAAATGACGGGTGGTTCTATTTTCGACCAAAGAAGTTAAATTTTGAGTTGGACTGTCAACTGTTTAAACCCCAAAAAAATCAGATCCCGAATCTTTAAATTTTTACAAATTAAATTTTTTGAGAAAGTTGGGACTCACTTACAATACCAAGCTTCAGCAACGCTTTACAAACTTTAAAAATTTCACTAAAGTTACAATTTTTAAAGGGAAAACATGTATAAAAACTTTTTTTTGCCTCACAAGGGAAATCAATTTGAACTATATTCCAGGGGGTTGCTAGGTTTATTTTTCTTTACATAGAAAACAATAATCATCAAACACCCCAAAAAAATCATTTCTTTAAATTTTATATCAGGCGGCGCAAAAGACCTAACCGGTTGAAGCGCCCAAGTTTACGTCGAAGTTCGTGGAACTCAGTTTTTGGTTTTTGGGAAATCGTAACAAAGAACCGCGATTTTATTCGGGTCTTTGTTGGGTTTTTTCATTGGGAGTCTTGGGCCAACACAGAGGGAGGACTCATAAAATATGCGCATGGAGATATAATTGACAAAATGAACAATGCCAAAGGGGACGATTGCGACACGATGTGAGACCCCCCCCCCCCCCCCTAACCTATACCCGTGGCTTGTTCTACCAGCTGGGCTTCCCTCCCCACACCCAATATCTAGGTAGGATTTTGGCATAAAACGTTAAACCCCCTTTTCCTCATAAACAAAAAAATTACATTATTTAAATTTTTCTTTAAAGGAAAAACGTATTTTTTTTCGTTAACTGATTCATCCTTTGGGACAGACTTCAAATAAAAAAAGCAAAAAAACAAATAAAAAAGACAGGAAAAAGAGCTTTGTGTACTTTCAAAACACCATCCACCAAAAGCGATTGTAAATACCGTGCAAGACGCTGCCCATAACAGAGTCGATAAAAAAAAGTTTCCCCGTTGAAAAAATTCTTTATCGGCCTTGTTACACCAAACACCGTAGAACATAATAATGTTTGGAACGGAGGTTCTTTCATCTGAGCTTTTGCTCCGCGCCAAAAGACCGCCAAGGGGCATGGAGCCGGATTTTGGGGAAAATACACGTATTGAGAGAAGGAATACACTTTAAAAAAACTAGACATTTAAAAAAAAGTTTTCCAAAATTTCCAACTATGGTAATATATTAAAAAGTTGTAAACATTATAATTAATAAAATTTAACTATTGGGGTTTCTTTTTTTAGGCGGGGGCCCACAAATGCGTTTTTTTCGTTTTCAGCCCCGTAGGAAAAAAATTTTTTTATATTTAAGGGGTGTGGATAAAGCACGTTGGAACAGAAAGCCAGATTTGCCCCATTTGAGATTTACACCGCAAATTGGTAGATTTTTCTGTATAAAACATTCTTTTGTAATTCGGAAAGAAGATTTAAAACAGTTTGTGTTTTATAAAAAACAAAGTGTTTTCTCGAGTTTGGAGAATGTTTGAAATGAGGAGTTTCCCTTCAGATAAGTAGGATCTGGGATGTGGGTCATCGGTTTTATTGCCTGGTCTGGTTGGTTTTGTATCTGCCGACAATATTCAGCAAGCCAGGACATCGATATTTTGAGAGTGATTTACTTTTCACTTGTAAACTCATGGATGCCAACGCTAAAATACATAGTTTAGTCGCTATTGTTGGACGTTTGTTCTTTTTCTAAGCTCACTCTCCCTACGATCGAATGCTGGTTCTGTCCATCACATGCATGTCTTACAATTCCACGGGGAAGAATTTGGCCCAGAGCATGGCTCTGTTAATCAAAAATGCCTTGAAAGAGGGTTAAGTCCATCTAGAAAACAAACAGCTAGCAATTAGACAAAAAAAAAAAAAAATTTTGTATTCCCTGAAACAGAAGCGAGCTCTGGGAGGAGTCGTCGCCCCCCCCCCCCCCCCGAACAACCCATGACGGACCCTCCAAAGACCCAAAGACGAGACGACGCGACGAGGAAACACCCCCCCTTTCCTCCCTTACCCGTGGTGGTTCTGAAGCTTGGGCTCCCCCCCACATCCCCTAGGCTAGAGTTGCATATTATGACCTAACTTGGGGGTTAAAGCAGTCCACTACAGTTCTGGCAAGTTGTTTTAGTGTAATTCGGGAAGCCTTCTCGGCAAGATGCAGGCGAACTCTTAGCCCAGCGCATGGCTCTGTGCTAGTCCTAGTTGACGAGGAAAGAGGATGGTTTCCCAGCTCTGGACAGCGACGGCGGCAGACGTCCTCTTGAACCCCCTGCCCGTGACTGGTTCTGTCCAGCACGTTGATGGTTCCTTCCAATCGGTAGGTTGGAGTGGCACATTATGACCTCACCGGTTGACGCGCCCTTGAATCCTAATAAGCTGAGCGCGGCAACTTGCGACCAGCAACGTCAAGGCAAGAGGTTCCTTATAAGAGCAATTATATTATATTTCGTTGTAGGCCAAATCTTATTTGGGCGTCTGATTTTCTTCTGGTAGGCCTAATATAGGATTAAACAATAAACAACAGGACCAGAATTCCAATGGCCAATGAACATGTGGGTTAAAATCGTCGTTTCCCAATCAAGTAAATAACATTCCTTTTGGGTTACTATCATTTTTATCATTATTAGTTATCTTCTATAAAACTTAGCAAACAAGAAAAAATAAAAACAAATCATGGCAACCTAATTTTGTAATTTTTAATATCACAGGCGCGCAATATGACCTAACCGGTTGAAGCGCCCTTGTTTCTGCAGGACTAAGTTATCGGTTAAACGTTTGAAACCGGACTAAAAAAAAACATCAGTCTATAGCTAAGGAATGTGTAAACCGTGATTTGGAGCCGTCTAGCAAAGAGGCACATAAACTAATGGGACGTATTCCATTGGCATGCCTGAGTGCGAATGTTAGTTCATCACTGAAACGTCACGGTGACCCCCTCCGTTATTTCACCCGCCGGAGTACTGCACTCATGCCAGTCTAGTTAGTCCCCCAATGGAATAAAAATTATCAAAAATCGTGCAAAAATGAGCGTCCTTTCAGACGCTGATCAGTGACAGAGTAATTAAAACGTGACAATAGAATAACCAAAACTCCCACAAATGGCCCGACAACCAGAACCTTTTTCGAAACTAAAACGATAAATTAAAACAAATTATTAGACCTAAGGGCCTTACTTGGTTATTAAATCATGATTCTTGTCTACAGGGGAGTATAAGCCTAGGCCTAGCTCTAGGCCCTAGCCTTTGGATCCCGTCATGAACCCTGGGGTAGAATTGGCCTGAGCATGGCTCTGCTAATCGTAAAAGGCGATTCAAGAGGAAAAAGTTCCACCCGTAAACATCAGTAGTAAGAGCGGAGTTTCTTACTCCCCAAACTAGAGGCGAGCTCTGGAAATCCGTCGTCGGGGACCTTGCCCCCTTCCCTTGATGACCCCCGGCCGACGATGACAATGGACACAACGAGACAATGACAATGGACGATGACGACCGCGACGTTGAAGGAAAACCCCCTTTCCTCCCCTTACCCGTGGTGTTCTGCCAGCATGCGGCTTCCTCCTTCCCAGTTCCCTTAGGCTAGAGTTGTGTATTATGACCTAACGGTTGACGCGTCCTTAACCAAAATAAAACAAAACAAAACCTAGCCGTTGGGTGCTTATAATGGTGCGATATAAACCCATAAGCCCTACTAAAGGCCTATAGCCTAGGTCCTAGCCCTAGTCGAGCAAGAACATACATACTGTTGTCAGAATGAGCGCAATTAACGACATCGTAAATTAGAGAACCCTATAAACATTGTATTGTTCACTTCGTTTGAGTTAGCATTATTATCTCTTCATTGCTGCTGTCGACGTGTCCATATCTCCAAAACAAAAACAAAATGTCCCCGCGTCAAAAATTGTTACCGCCATGTTGCACTCGATTTGTCTACTGACCCTTGAAGCCAGTGCGCCTCAGTGCGGGTTTTTATGCCCACTCGCCGAGTGCAACGTTGCGTCCAATGGAAACACGCGAAAGTTGGACGTGTAATGCGAATTTAAAAATTTCCCAATGAAACATGACAATCGCTCTCAGTGCGCACTTGTGCGGCCAATGGAATACGCGATAATTTCTGAACGGTAGTTCCGAATCAGCCATGTTGATTCTGGCGCTCACATACAAGTGGTCCAGTTTTATTGATCGGCTTTCCTAGTAAAATATGCCGGTGTCAAGGTTGATGGTGTGTGAGGTGTATGTATTCAGTTCCTTATTACGTTCAACTTGCTGCCTGCCTCACTGAAAATCCTTGTCGTACATCTCAAGAATTAAAACAGAAAAATCATCTTCGTTTCTCACACGTTTTGACAGTGTATTGCTATTTTTTAACTCTTTTTTATGTCTAATTATTTTTTTTTGGATTTCACAAACTAACTTTATATGTCATGCAAAATCGGTATTTATACAAAACTTGTTTCTTCCGAGTTATTTGGTTCTCTGTCCCGTTCGATGTATATCACCCTTATAGAAATTTATTAATTGTCTTTTCCACCCCTCAGTTAAAGCCATGACAGGCTTTGTGGGTTTTTGATTTTATAAATGTTAGATTTACTTTTGTATTTAATATTCATTTTGTTGTTGAACTTCTCTTAATACGAATTTGAAAATTAATAATTTTTTATGACGACTACGACAGTGGAGACTTCCCTTTTCCATTCCTCGCTTGCCCGTGGCTGGTTTTTGACCAGAAGCGGGTCTTTCCATTACCACGTCTGAGGCCCTGGGTAGAACTTGGCCCAGAGCACGCTTTTTTTTTTTTTTTTTTTTTTTTTTTTTTTTTTTTTTTTTTGCTTACGTGCAATGCGATTCAAAGAGAAAAACTCCACCTCGCAAAATCAGCTAGTAAGTGGAGAGTATTACTCCCCGAAACCAGAGGCGAGCTCTTGGAAATCGATGACGAGGACACCTCCCCCTTTCCTGACGACCCTCGACGACGATGGACAATGAACAATACTATACGATGACAAAATATGACGACCGCGCCGGTAGAACCCCACTTCGTCCCCTTACCCGTGGATGGTTCTGACCAGAAAAAAAAAAAAAAAAAAAATGGGGCTTCTCTCCCACACCCCTAGGGCTAGAGTGGTGCATTATGACACTAACGTTGTCCGTCCTTAATCAAATAAAACATGAACATGTCTCCCCTGGAGGAAAGGATGAAACTAGGACCGGGAAGTCTAAAGTGTGGGCTGACTTTGATTCCTTCCCTCAAAGTAAATATATAGTTATCACCCATATCAGTGGCGATTTACAACAGTTAAAAAGTACTCAGGCCGCTTCGCAAACGCTTTTTTAGTCGCGTAGATGGATGAGCTTTTGTAAGTTTTTAAGTAGGTGTGGGACTATTTTTAACTTTGCAAGTGCTTTTTGAATACATTGTAGGTGATTGTTGTCAAGTTCTATTGTTACTTGTTAATGTTATTATAAAAACCTCAAAAAAATCGTATTTAAACCTTATTGTATGGATTCTGGCTAACTTTCCAACTTTTCTTTCAAAAAAGCAATTACATCACCATTCATTTGATGTTCATGTAAAATATGAACGTGAAGCCCCACCCGTTTGGCGAATCGCCCAAATGTCACGAAAATTTCGCACTTAAAATCGAAAAAAAAATAGTAAAGTACGATATTATGAGAAATTATTTCTTCGATGTACCCCACAAACGTGGTAGGGTCTAAGTTCAGAGATTCAAAGTTCCCTTTAATTTCCAATCACAAATCACATATGCCGTTGCCCGGTAGAGAGCGAACAGCACCAAAAATACACAACAAACAAAAATGTAAAAAACCCCAAAACAAAACAAAACAAAAAACATGGAGCACATTTTTGAGAAGGTCAGTGAAATTGCAGTCTTCGTTTCGCTCATCAATAAAAAATAATACACGTGCATGAATTGTAAATGGATTTTTTTTTGTCCAATTTTCAACTATCCCCGCGTCTGGGCTCGTGGTAGAATTGTGCCTCCGAGCATGGCCTCTGCTAATTATCTGTACAAAGTGATTCAGGGAAAAAAAGTCCATTCGCAAAAAAAGCAATAAGAAGGTAGTTTTTACTCCTGAAAACTAGAGGTAGCTCTGGCAGTCGTCGTCGGGGAACCCTCCTATTCACTTGACGACCTCCCCGACGACAACGAAGACCAATTAACAAGACGAACGATGACAAAGATCATACGCCCGCGGAGTGATGAACCCCCCCCCCCCATTTCATCCACTTACCCGCGGCTGGTTCGACTAGAACGGCCCCTCATCCCCATTTTTCCCTATGCTACACAGGCACAATATGACCTAACGGTGAAGTGCCCTTATCTAAATAAAGTAATAGAATTGATATTTGATTGTATATCTTATGTTGTACACGGATAAAAGTTATGATGGCAAAATTACTAGCGACAATTCGTTTGTTTTCAGGTATTAACATTTAATTCATTTCCCTGTGGTTCATATATTTTTTTTCCTTATTCTAGGAAAACAATAGAATCATTTGAAAACACCCATAAACTCATTTAATAGGTTACAATATACAGGAGTGCGCAATATTGTGGCCCCCCCCAAACGGCAGACTCGCCCTAGTTTCTCACGTCGTCGTCGAAAATTCCCATGCAAGTGTCTGTTCCCTGAATGGACCTATTAAAACTCGATGTAGAAATATTCGATTTCTGTGAATAATTATGGCACAAGCTGAAACATTAAAAGACGGGTGCCAGTGTCTGGGTCTCGCTGGAGCGCTTGTTCCTGGATGGTGATGAACCCCCCTCGGGACTCGCACTGGAGCTGCGAGATCCCAGTTCAGTTTATAAATAGTTTTGATGGTTGTCAAAGTCCTCTAAGGTGAAAAATGTTGTGTGCCGGCGCGGGAATGTGGTGCGTGACATTTGAACGTGACATGTGTCAATAGCGCGTATACATGGACGTGCTGATCACTGTTTGTCCAGGCCAACCACACGGTTTTCATCTCTGACTTCTCAAGACAAAATGAAGTGTTTCACCCCCACACTGCCCTTGTGGTTTAACGTGATTGGGAAGGATGACTGTTATATTATTACCCGCTGGGCCCGGGGAAGAATCTGGCCCAGGGCCTGAGCTAATCGTAAAAGGCAAGGGAGAGATAAAGTCCATCAGCAAACATCAGGTGGTATGTAGGGAGAATTTCACGACGACGACAGTGACAAACACGAACTAAAGAAAAGACAATGACGGGACTACGAGGCTAGAGCCCCCACTTCCTCCCCCAACCGTGCTAATTCTCACCCAGCATGGGCCACTCCTTCCCACATCCCCTAGGCTTGAGGGGCGCATCGTCATCGTCATCGTCATCGTCATCGCATCGTCATCGTCACGTCATCGTCATCGTCCATCTCATCGTCATCGTCATCGTCATCGTCATGTCATCGTAATGTATTAATTATGTCTTTTCTTTTATAATCATCCCCCTTAAAAAATTATCAATCACACTAAACTCACTTAATTTACATTCTGTACAGGACGGCAACAAACATGCCCTAACCGTTGAAGCGCCCTAGTTTCTCACGTGTCGTATTAGGTCTGATGATCAGCCTTGTGTAATTATCGTAGTATATTTAAACATTTTAATATGTTTCTGTAATTCTGTAAACTGTCATGAAGTGTTGTTAATGATGTAGTGGTTTGAAGAAAGAGAAGGTGTAACCTACCTTAAATTCCGTATCAATAAAGACGAAAAATCAATCAAATCAGTTTGGCACAGAGCCTGTTATGCTTATCGTAACCGGCGAAAAAACAGGAAAACGGTCCATGACAGCAAACGTAGTCAGAAGGGAAGCACATATTTCTTTAAACTAGGGCGAGCTCTGGAAATAGTCGTCGGGGACGGTGTATTCTTGTACTGCCTAATCGTGTACTGCCTAAAAAGGTTTTTATACCTGCTTGACCTTATTTTTTCTTGTACTGCTAAAAATTTTCTTGTACTGCCTAAAAAAGGATAGGTGGGCGTGACTGTCTCGTACTGCCTAAAGTTCCCCCTGTTTTGGTAACGTACTTATTTTTGCGTGTCTTCATTTCTTGATACCCTGTATTCCATTAGGGCGCGTTATTTAAAATCTCTCTCACACAAAGATCTTCAATGGCTTCGCCTAAATGATCGACGTAACCTTCACTCTGTCTGTCTCGTTCATCGCGTATTATCAACTTCTTTACCGTCTTATCTTGCTACCAACTTCACGTACCTCCATTCAAATCATCTCTTTAACACTAGATCAAGGGCAGGTACTCAACTCATTTTCCCCGTTCACAGGACAAGCTTACTCGATAATTCATTCACTATCAGTGCAATAAGAACTTGGAACGCTCTACCTTCAAACATCAGGGACACCCATATCAATAGTTACAATATCTTTAGGAGTAAAATTCATGAACTTTATTTTAAAAAATGCCATGGGAATACTGACAAATAACACATGCACAATATGTTTAAACTCACAATAATAAGCTTTTTCTTGATTTTAACTCTGTAGACAATTCACTTAATAATTATGTATGAATGATAGTATAAATGTGTAATATGTATAGTTTATGCGCTTTAAAAATGTAAATTAATGTTATTTTATCAATATTTATTGTAAATTCAAAATTGTTATTTACAAATTATAAATCTGAAAATGTATTTAAATGAAAGGTTGGATGGAAGAAAAGGTTTAGCTGGCCTTAATCCCGCCTGGAAAATAAAGACGATTATCTATCTATCTATCTATCTATCTCTCTCTCTCTCTCTCTCTCTCTCTCTCTCTCTCTCTCTCTCTGGTTAGCTGGTTAGATGTAAGAAAAGGCCCCATGGCCTTAATCTTGCCATAAAAAATAAAACTTAAATCAATCAATCAATCAATCAATATCTCTTAATTTACTTTTTAGTTCCTTATATTTTTTAGAAGTCTTGGTTAAATTATATTGTTGATTAAAGTTTAATTTTAAGTTAATTTTAATAATAAAAGTAACAACACTTTGTTCAATCATGTTGACCTAAAAAAATGAAACGATATGTATTATTTTGATTGGTTGATTTTTTAATAATGACATTTTTGTTTATGTCACACTTTATGCTACTCATAATATAAAATAAATAAATAAAAAATATGAATTTGAAATTCCTTTGTAACATATGTGTACACGTATTTTTCCTATTGTTCGAATAAAAGTCAAGTCTCCCACTCTCTCTCATTGCGTGTAGGAAATAATCCCCCCAAAATACAAAAATTTGTAAAAAAAAAAAAAACGGCAGCCAAGCTCTCCTTCCAAAGTCTTCAGCTGTGAATGCTGTGAGATATAGAAGTTGAGCCAAGCATTTCATTCTTTCTCCCTAGTTTCGCATTGAAAAGAAGTAAGATCATTTCGCCTGTTGACGAACGCCAAGCCAACCATTTTCGTGGTAAAAAAAGTTAAAATTTTAAACTCAAAATCATAAAAAAAATTACTTTGCTATTGATTTTGGTACGAGGACTCTAAAAAGTCAATAGCCAAGTAATTTTTTTATGATGATTTTGAGTTTAAAATTTTACTTTTTTTACCACGAAAATGGTTGGCTTGGCGATCGTCAACAGGCGAAATGGTCTTACTTCTTTTCAATGCGAAACTAGGGAGAAAGAATGAAATGCTTGGCTCAACTTCTATATCTCACAGCATTCACAGCTGAAGACTTTGGAAGGAGAGCTTGGCTGCCGTTTTTTTTTACAAATTTTTGTATTTTGGGGGGATATCACATCTTTTTGTTGTTTGTTTCATGACAAGGCTTAAAATATGTGAAATACGTGTAAATGTGGATACAGTGCCTTTAAAACAGATTGTCTAGAAACAAAAGCTATCACCTTTTTTTTTTTACAATCTGTGGGCCTAGTTGGCAATATTCCATGTTGTTATTAAATTTAATATGGTTAATGTTGTCTTGGGTTTTTGTGTGAATGATTTGTTGACCGGACTATAACACATTGACGCATAATTTTAATCAGCAATTAAAATATAAAAATTGTAATAAATACAACATAACGTTTTTCCCAAAGTAAAGAGTGGTAGGGAACAGTGGGGGTTAAATATCGCTTGTCTCCTGGCGGATTATTATGTTTCATATTATTATGTACCACCATGCCAAATTTCATGCTGATAACTCATTCGGTACCTTTATGATGAATGCTGGAATTCAAGGTAAAAATAATATAAACTATTAGGGATGGGGGTTGAAAAAGTGTTGTTTAGGAAATGAGAATAGGCTTATTGGGTTAAAACACATTAGAACATAATTTACTAATTTGAATAAAAATACAATTTTGGGTTAGAGCTATGAATAATTCCAATTTTAGGGGATGATTTAGGGGATGTTGGGGTGGAATATCGTTTGCATCGCGACGAATAATTTTTCATATTAGTATAACATCATGTCAAATTTCATGCTGATAACTCATTAGGTGCTTTCATGGTGAATGCTGGAAATCAAGGTAAAAATAATATAAACTATTAGGGATGGGAGTTGAAAAAATGTGGTTTAGGAAATGAGAATAGGCCGATTGGGTTAAAACACATTAAAACAAAATTTTAATAACCACCTAATTTGAATAAAACATCAATTTTAGATACGAGCTATGAATTATTCCAATTTAAGGGTGTGTTAACGGTGGAATATCGCTTGCCTCTCGGCGGATTATTTTTCATATTATTATTATGTACCATAATGACAAATTTCATGATTATAACTCATTAGGTGCCTTCGTGGTGAATGCTGGAAATCAAGATAAAAATAATATAAACTATTAGGGATGGGGGTTGACAAAATGTGGTTTATATAATGAAAAAATGCCGATTGGGTTAAAACACATTAAAAAATAATTTAATAACTAATTTGAATAAAAACATCAATTTTAGATTAGAGCTATGAATTATTCCAGTTTTAGGGGTGTTGGGGTGGAATATCGCTTGCCTCTCAGCGGATTATTTTTCATATTATTAGTACCATAATGACAAATTTCATGATTATAACTCATTAGGTGCCTTCGTGGTGAATGCTGGAAATCAAGATAAAAATAATATAAACTATTAGGGATGGGGGTTGACAAAATGTGGTTTATATAATGAAAAAATGCCGATTGGGTTAAAACACATTAAAACATAATTTTAATAACTAATTTAAATAAAAATTCAATTTTAGGTTAGAGCTATGAATTATTCCAATTTTAGGGGATTATTTAGGGGTGTTGGGGGTGGAATATCGCTTGCCTCTCGGCGAATGATTTTTCTTATTAGTATGTAGCATCATGCCAAATTTCATGCTGATAACTCATTAGGTGCCTTTATGGTGAATGCTGGAAATCAAGGTATAAATAATTAAACTATTAGGGATAGGGGTTGAAAAAATGTGATAAAGGAAATGAGAATAGGCCGATTGGGTTAGAGCACATTAAAACATAATTAAATAACTTGAAAAAATTCAATTTTGGTTTAGAGTTATCAATTATTCCAATTTTAGGGGATGATTTAGGGGGTGTTGGGGTGGAATATCGCTTGCCTCTCGGCGAATGATTTTTCATATAAGTATGTACCATCATGCCAAATTCCATGCTGATAACTCATTAGGTGCCTTCATGGTGAATGCTGGAAATCAAGGTTAAAATAATATAAACTATAAGGGATGGGGGTTGAAAAAATGTGGTTTAGGAAATAAGAATAGGCCAATTGGGTTAAAACACATTAAAACATAATTTTAATAACTAATTTGAATAAAACATCAATTTTAGATTAGAGCTATGAATTATTCCAGTTTTAGGGGTTATGCAAATAAAATGTCCCCATTTTGTTATAAAAAAATCATCAGTTTCAGTATATAAACTCAAGGTAAAGGCATCATTTCACTAAACATTCTTACAGTTCCATGCCTTTACATTCTCAAGTCAATTTTAGTCATAAGAAAAAACATCCACACTCTCACAGTCAACAGTGGTCAACAGTGGCTCTGATTTTTTAAATAAAACTATTCAATAAACTCCCCAAATCAATAAAAGACATAACAAAACACATCAAATTCCAAAATGAACTAACTAAATTCATAACACAAAAGGCATACTGCAGCATAACAGACTTTATGACAGACAAAACTACCTAATAACTGCTACCTCAATATACAAATTTCAAATCTGAGCTGACAAAATTGTTATTACAAAAAGCGTACAAAAAGTTTACTACAGTGTAAATCGCAATTTTACAATTTGTTTTTCGATTTTTAAAAAATTTCTTCGACTTATAACACCTAAATTCTTAATACGATTTTAATGATTTTTTCACTGAACCTTAATTTCATTAATTAAGATAATCGTATGAAATTTAAGCGGAATCGAAAAATTATTTCTCATGAAAATCAAAATTTTACAGTTTTTTTCTTTTTTAAACAATTCTTTGACTTATAACACCTTCATGCTTTATCCTATTGTAATGATTTTATCACAGAACCTTAATTTTATGAATTAATATATTCGTGTAAAATTTGAGCGCAATCAAATAATTATTTCTCATGAAAATCGCAATTTTACGATTTTTTTCTTTTTTTTTAATTACGATTAATAAACAACAAAAAAAGTTAATTTTTCATGTAATTTAATTTAATTTAATTTAATTTAATTTAAAAAAAATCTTCGACTTAGTAATAATTTTTTCACAGAAAAACAGAAAATCCGCATAACACATGGCAGCTCAATGCACCAATTACGCTCATCCAACAACGCGGCGGGACTCAAGGCTATTCCAGAGCACTCTTACCGATATTTTGAAAGTCAACGGAAAATGGCTAAAAGTTGGTTGGATGAAAGATGTACTTGAATAAAAAGGGGGGAAAAAAAAACTTTTTTTGGACGGGACAAAAGCTCTATTTTGGCCATTATATGCAAATTTTGGGTCATTACGGAAATGAATGTTTGAGATGCAATATTTAATTTTTAGCTATGATTTTTTTTTTTATTGCTTCAACACACCTTTGTCTCTGGACTGAGTACAAGGGAAAATAATTTTATGAAATAACTTTAGATAAACGATTTTTTTCGTGTTCCGGTTCAAAACTCTTTTTTGTATTATGTGACAAAAAAAATCGTCCATTGAACATTATTTCAGAAAATTCTTTTCCCTTATATTCAGTCCAGAGACAAAGGTGTGTTGAAGCAATAAAAAAAATCAAAGCCAAAAATTAAATATTGCATCCAAAACATTCATTTCCGTAATGACCCAAAATTTGCATCTAATGGCCAAAATAGAGCTTTTGTCCCGGCCAAAAAAAAAAGTTATTTTTTTCCCCTTTTTTATTCAAGTTCATATTTCATCTAACCAACTTTTAGCCATTTTCCGTTGACTTTCAAAATACGGTAAGAGTGCTCTGGAATAGCCTTAAGCGTTTTCCTAGTTTAGTGAAAAAAGGCAGTCAACACAATCAGAGACTTGGGTGTGCAGATGTCCAGCGACCTATCATTCAGTGAACACATTCATAACTCTACACCTAAAGCCCTCAAACTCCTCGGATTTCTAAAACGTAACTGCTCGAAGGACTTCTCACCAAGAACAACGCGAAAGCTATATCTAGCTTTGATTCGTCCTCACGTGGATTACGTGAGTGTCGTGTGAAATCCTCATCATGTGACAAAAATAATTGAGGTCGAGCGCGTGCAACAAAAGTTCATGCGATTTTTCTGTTTTCAAAATAACATTTACTATCACCGCTCATTGTATTCCTCTCTATGTAAAAGTTTTCAAATGTCTACATAAAAAAATCGCCGTAAAGCAAGTGACATCTTATTTCTCTACAAACTCATTCATGGTCTCATTGATTCGGATTTAATTGAAAGTGTCAACTTCCACATTCCCGCTAAATGCACGCGCAACCATCACACATTCTACGTTCCACGCCCTCGTATTGATCTGTTGAAATTTGCCCCCATTAATCGAATCCAATCAACGTACAATATTTTAGTTTCCAAAAACAGTGAACTTGATATTAACTATATGAAACTGCATGAATTCAAATCTGCTATTAATACAACTCTAACATCGTAACTTTGTTCGAAAACCACAAACATTTATAATATAATCAAAAGTATAGTAAGTAACGTGAATGTCGTTTTAGGATTACATTTTCTTTCTTTTTTTTCACTTCTTTTCTTTTTGTTTTGTTAGTCCTATATGGTCCCATGATCAATCAATACTTAGGCATTAAATATCATAGTTATTTTCTTTATAACGAAATATTGTTTTTAATATGTATTTTACAAACCGCGATAGTCCTATTTTATAGTCTATAAATTCTCTTTACTGTGTACTGTTATTTATCTCATGTCTATATTAATTTGTGTCAACTAATTTAATTTTAATTTTAATTTAATTTTGTGTACTTAGGTCACTCTATAATTAATGCTTAATCCTTGTAGTTATTAGTTGTCTATTATATTGCACTTGTGGGTCTCCGGACCTGTTGTCAATAAAGAATACATTAATACATTATTATCATTAACGAATTTTAGGGTCCCTAGTTATGCTTCATAGCATGTTTGGCGGCGTCCAAATAGAGGACCAAATCCATTGCCTGAAATCTTTCCTTCAGGGATTGTAATCTAGCGTTAATCATTCTGTAACGATTTGGAAGTTGTTTGGGAAGACCTCCCCGTGACAAATCGAGCATGTCTGCCTCCGCTTCTTGCTGGAGGCGTTGCAGCAGCGCAATATATTCAAATATATTGTGTCTGACTCGGCCATTCATGATTGTGCTTAACTTGCTATGCCATCCTTCGATGTGATTGTTGGTCCGTGGCCCATCATTATCAAAATGGTTCCAAATCGATCTGAAACACAAACAGGTTCATTAATAACTAGAAGTAGAAACACGGTGTATATTTTATTGGATGAGCGAAGCGAAAACTTCAATTTCACTGACCCCCCCAAAAAATTAGCTCGGATGTTTTTTTTTCTTTTTTTCTCTCTCTCTATTTTGACGTGGTGTTTGTGGTTTCCCATAGTCCGAAGAGCAAATGCTAGGATGGCGACGAGAAATCGGCCTAGACCGTATAAAGCAAAAAGAAAATATCATCTACAAACAATATTATAAATGACTTATCTTAACTAGGGAAACGCCAAAGTCGTTGTTAGACGAGTGAGCGAGTCATGTGTTGAGTAGGCCTACCCGGGAACATTTGCATTTAAGTTTCATAATTATATTGGTATAAATAATAGTTTTTTTTAGTTGAGTTGGTATAAGGGCGCGTCAACTGTAAGGCCATAATGCGCCATTTTAGCCTATGATAGGCTAGGGAGGCATATGGTGAAAAAGAAAGAAAGAAAGGAGAAAGAAAAAGAAAAGGGATGTTACGGGGTACTCAACACATGGCTCACACCATGGCAACAAAAAGTCTCACTATGCACTGCCACCTCGAAGTAATCAAAATTCAATCGAGGAAGCAGTGTATTATTTGTTATCAAAGAGTTACAATAGTTTTCCCAAAGAAATGATGTCAAGGTCCTCTAGATGGCGGTGGATTTTATCCATTCTCTCCTATTTTACAAATTTTCAGCTAAATCGGTCAAGACCTTAAAGACTTATTGGTATGTAACATTATGGGAATGTCGTACTCGGGTCGTGTTGCACGTACCGGTGCTCGCTCAACAACGCGACGGGACTTTAGCGTTTTCCTAGTATATAGGTACACATGGAAGTACACTTGACGTAAGTCCTTACAACATGATAGCTCCAGTTTTGACCGAGTTTGTATGAAATACATCCAAAAAATAATTTAAAAAATAAATAATAATAATAATAATAATAATAATAATAATAATAATAATAATAATAATAATAATAATAATAATAATAACTAGGAAAACGCTCAGTTGGACGCGTTGTTGAGCGAGCACCGGTACGTGCAACATGACCCGAGTACGACATTCCCATAAGTCCCACCACACAGTGTAGGCCTAACTGGATATTGACATTGTACACTATATACAATTCCAACATCTTTTACTAATTCACGTAATGCCTTCTAAAGTGTATCTTTGTATCTTCACTGCCTCCTTGATTTTTTAACATCATTTTTCGAATTATGATTACCAATAAGTCTTTAATTTCTTGACCGATTTAGCTGAAAATTTGGAATATAGGAGAGAATGTTGTACTTTTTTACCCTGCAAAATTTCATAACGATCGAAACATTTTTTTTTTTTTTTTTTTTTTTTTTTTTTTTTATATCCAACGATCGGATTTTGTTCAAAAACTATACAGCAACCCGCCTAGGGGGTATGTACATGTGTGGAAAATTTCAGGTCGATCAGAGAAACGGTGCGACCTGTATCGAAGCAGTAACAGAAAAAAAAAAAAAAAAAACAGACATTCGAGCCATAAGAGGCAAGTGGAGACGCTCGCTTCGCTCGCTCAATAATAACTAGGAAAACGCTCAGTTGGACGCGTTGTTGAGCGAGCACCGGTACGTGCAACATGACCAGAGTACGACATTCCCATAAGGCCCACCACACAGTGTAGGCCTAACTGGATATTGACATTGTACACGAAAAACTATTCCAACATCTTTGCATTGTACTAATTCACGTCATGCCTTCTAAAGTGTATCTTTGTATCTTCACTGCCTCCTTCATTTTTAACATCATTTTCGAATTATGATTAAACCCAAAAAGTCTTTAAGGTCTTGACCGATTTTAGCTGAAAATTTGGAAATAGGAGAGAATGGTGTACTATTGACCCTGCAAATTTCATAACGATCGGAACATTTTTATTTTTTTTTTTTTTTTTTTTATTTTTTTTTTTTTATATCAACTGTCGGATTTGTTCAAAACTATACAGCAACCCGCCTAGGTGGTATGTACATGTGTGCAAAATTTCAGGTTGATCAGAGAAACGGTGCGACCTCTATCGAAGCAGTAACAGAAAAAAAAAAAAAAAAAAAAAAAAAAACAGACATTCGAGCCATAAGAGTCAAGTGGAGACGCTCGCTTCGCTCGCGCAATAATAATAATAATAATAATAATAATAATAATAATAATAATAATAATAATAATAATAATAATAATAATAATAGTCAATGATAGCAGTTGTAATAAAAGTATGCCCCGACTGGGGATCGAACCCAGAACCTCTGGCTTAACGCGCCATAGCTCTGCCAATTGAGCTACCGAGACATAAGACACACCTTCATTAAACTGCTATTTGTTGTGACTGTTGACATCCATGATAATAATCGAACAGAAGACTGCAATGAAGCTGTCATTACTGAAAGAACACTTGGAAAAATCCAATCACTTCTCATCTCCCATGAGTTGGGTAGTATGAATATAAGGTTTTTAAGCAGGTTCTGGGTTCGATCCCCAGTCAGGGCATACTTTTATTACTACTGCTATCATTGACTTTTAATGTCCTCAAAGCGGGCTTATGCTTAAAAACCTAATATTAATAAACAATAACAATAATAATTATAATTATAACAATAATAATAATAATTATTATAATAATAATAATAATAATAATAATAATAATAATAATAATAATAATAATAATAATAATAATAATAATAATAATAATAATAATAATAATAATATACTGGTTATATCCTCAATGCTTTAGGCATACCTGTGGAAAATTGCGTGCTCTGCATCAACCCATGTGTTGACGAGGTAATCGTGAAAGGCTACTGCTGCGGGAGTGTCTGGGGCATCGGCCTCGAGAATCAGGAATGCGTCATCCACGCTTAACTGGGGCACAAGCGGGAGGCCCATTGCTCTCTGAACCCAACGTTTTGTCACGGCGTCTTGTCTATATGGTACAGCCAACCCTAATTCTTGAACCTAAAGAAAATTTTCCCGTAAATAAAGCTGCATGAACCCAGTTTACGCAGTTCAAATGTGTTAATTTTACCCAACAAATTGTGATTAAATCAATTCAATTAATGGGAAAGTTGTATGAACTTACTTTTGGAAATGAAACGTAAAGAAAACTGATTTTCGTTCTAATTCGTATTATTGGCATAATTTGGGACAAAACGAGTGGTCACACCATGGAGTTATATATAGTACTTCCATAATATTGAGTAAATTTGTAAAAATGGGTCAAAGGGCGCATAAACTGATCATAATCGTACTTTTACGATTTTTTCGATTTGGTACAATGTCTGATTATTAATTACACTTTGAACTAAGTTTTGAAAAATTGCGTATGTCTTTTGAAAATCATAGGCGTACTTCTATGTTGTTTTTTTCGATATTTGTAGACTATTGTGTCGTGTTTACGGCTATTATGATATTATCGTCAAAACCGCTGAACTTATGTTTTACTAATTATTAACAGTAAAATATTTTTTTCTTATGAAATTTACACTTTTATGATTTATTCGAATGCAGATTGATAGACCTTCCATACATTCATCCATCAACGTCCACTAAAGACCAGAAACTACGTTAATTCAGGATCCCGGATTTTTTTGGTATGTTTATTTTAATAATTTTGGAGTTAAGCTACACTACGAGTTCAACTCATTTATATATTATGTAAATGTATATATGAACCAAAAGAGGCTAATAAATATACTATACCAAATTAATAATAAGTGCCATCCCATTCAGATGGAATATTTCTTTGGTGTACTTAGCAAAATATGGTTAAGGGTTTAACTAGGGATATATTTACCTTACGCCACAGTGACTGGCCGTAGTGAAACAAGCACCCCTTTTTCTCTGCCGCAGGAAACACCTGGCTTATAGCCGAAAACACACCTTGTTCGAAGTCGGTAAAGAAAGTTGTGGGCGCAAAATGTAGACCGATGTTAGTTGTCGCCGTACCCACGCTCTCCAACAATCGAACATACGTCTCCTGACGCTTGTTAGTTAAGAGTGCGTAAGCCAATGGGAATAACTGAAATCAATTTAAATAATTAATAATCAAAGCGGAGTGTAAATTAAAATAGCCCATATAACCCATAACGTACCAAACCTGAGCTACATGCGTTAGGCATGAGCTACCATTGAAGCCTGGGCCGGAAGAATGTTGGATATACAATTTCTCCCAAAACAGTTAAAAGTAAAAAACATGTTGATGGACCACCAAAATATTCGTTTACAACAATGCAATTTTTACCTCGACTGGAAAAACGTTGGATATACATTTTTTGGTAGGCACTTTTTACTGTCGAACAACGTTGGATGTACTGCAAATATTTTCACAGCGTTAATATTTTAGGTACAAAATGTATATCCAACATTCTTCCAGCCCACGCTTCCATTGTCGGTGTAATATGGCAGCAATGAGGAATTCAAGTAACAAGATGATAAATACATAAGTTGGAAATGACCGACAGTGTTGGCTCGAGCGTTAAGCGCTTGACTCTGATTCGGGAGGTCCCGGGTTCAAATCCCTTCTAGACAGGCAATCCTGATAGAAGGTTTTTTCCCAGATTTTCCTCAGTCGTTAATGCGACTGCAACTCGGACATGCATTCACAATTGTCCTATCCGCAACATACCTAGTTAGACACCTGATGAGGGGCATGAATTGTACCCTGGGCAGGCTTCCCACAAAAATATTATTATAAGTTGGAAATGTACACATTTACGATTGCTCTCTGATCAAAAGTTAATTTCACGTCACATACACAAATTTACACTATCAGATTAACCATGGTCTGTGGAGGGTCACAGTTCAAACACAGAATATAAAAACTACCAAAATATCAGATAAAAAAAGGCGGTGTTTGTTGAGTTGACTTGAGTCATCACGTCTCATCCAATGAATGTAGCCCAGCATTTAAATACAAAGTCGGTCTTACTCTTTGTTTGACATTTTTTTAAATCTCACCTCTCCCATGAAGTTTCCATGTATGCTGTATAGTTGGGTGAAATGTTGTGGCAAGCCGGTAAACGTCCCGTCCATGTACACAATTTCACAGGCACGAAGTTTTCGCAGGTTGTCATCAGTCGCAAAAAGCTGAAATGTATCAAACAAGTCAAGTTATTAGACAATATGCTATACAGCACACATATTATTTTGGATGACATGCTGATAAACCTTAGTTTTTTTGTTCTATTAAAATTTATTTTATAATTTGATCTCTCAATCATCCAAGAATAACACGTTACCAGTCTGTTACGCCAATAAACCACATACGTATATTGATTTTACAATAATAACGAATGAAAAATTATTGATTTATAGCAATTGGGTTCGGGCCAAACTTTTACGACACTTGCTATGAATCAATAACTATGTCCTTACGTGGCTATTATTCTCCAAAATATACACGTAATCTAGACACGAGAGCATAATACTATATACAAAAATGGCAGTTTAAAAAGATATTTCTTGCATCTGTGATTTTACATTAATTTTTTTAAGCTCTTTGATTCTGAAATTTGAAAAAATTGCGTTTTGGTGAGTCCTGTTTATTTTTTGTTTCACATTGATACCAGAGCATATTTCAGCATATTTCGACCGAATCACTTGCCCAAATTATAGAATGAAACGTAGGATTTAGGAGGATTTAAAGAAAATGCAGTCTATAGAACGTCAATGATGGCCAATATTTTTTTTTCCAAAATTCTCCAGTAACGGAACTTAAAGGTCGTCTCCGTGTTATTTCTTATAGGAGATTTTGCCGATTGGACCTATAGCTCGAAAATTATCAAGTTTGTCAATATTTTTTCCGGCACAGGTGGACACAAAAAATGTTTTGTTAATTTTTAAATTCATAACTAGTTAGCCATAGGCCTAATGAAATGTATTGTTTTAGTTCAGCGAATGAATACTTCTTTAAAGCGGGCTTATGCTTACAAACCTTGTATTCAATAAAGAATAATATAACACCAGGTTTCTCGGTCGCAAAAGCATTATTGTGATATCATTTTTTTAAACTTACCAGAATTTTGTCATCTACACCATCATCAATTTGCAGGAATCGTTCTCCATTGTTTGTCAGAGCCCATTCACCATCAATCTGCATCTCAGCTAGTGTCTGGGGGATGGGTGGAAACGCACTATGCTTTGCATTGTACAATTGCGTCTTGATTGATTTAAAGGAAGGCCGATTTGGTGGTGGCAATTGTTGTATAGCAAACTCATTTGCAACACGAACAGTTTCTTCCCTGAAACGGGAATTTAAGCTAATAACATCCATTGCAATAACTTGATTATTCAGTTCATAACATAACCAAAACCGAAACCGATGAATGTTTTCTTAAATATGTGTTGCTTATTTCAGACTACCTAAATAACCGATTCGCGAAGATAATGGTCTCTTCCCCCAACGCCCCTTCTATAAAGCTACAATCTCACGGGTTATAGGGGGGGGTGTCTCACCGTTTAATTATTTAACGAAATTAGATCACTTGCTTTAGCAACTCCGTAAAGTCAAGCGGAGAGGAAAATACAAGAACAATAGGGAATTTGCATAACATTATTTTATGGTTCTACTGGGTTACGGCAACCTTCCTTTACACAAAAAATATCTTATTGTCTTGATTTTGTGAATATTTTCATTTATAAAATAAGGGTGAAAGATTCCTTCATATTTTGGCGGAAAAAAACGGGTTATACGTCACCAGCCTTCATGATACCAATCAACCAATCACGTAACGATATATCAAGTTAATCACTTTCTGAGATTATCTTGGCTGTAGAAGCACATTTTGACATCTAGTTTCTTCTAATATGCTTAATATTTTATTTTATACATTTAGTATATCACAACATAAGCTTATAACCGTAATTTAATTGATAATAAGTAAAAACACAATATTGATCATAATTCTTGGAAAAGGACATTAACACCCTGTTGTTTATTTTTGGCCATTGTTGTATGAACCAAAGAATTTAACTAAAGGAGGGAATTTTGCCGTTTATCTAGGCGGCCGTGTTCGTCATGAGGGCTGGTGACGTAGGCAGCCGTTTCAAAATAAATGTGCAGGAAAATTAAAATGTCAAACTTTGACCCTCAATAGATATTGAACGATTGAACTTAAAAACCTTAAATTAACGTTTATATTATTATTGTACGAAAATGTATGTATTGCACTTACTTTTACCGATATCGGGAACATATAGTCCGGGGTCTATCCGCAAATTTGAGGCTGAACCTAGAACAAATTGTAACAGAAGCGAATTTGGTATCATTGGATTTAGAAAAAAAGCTAAATAACCCATGAAGAATCCCCTAAAATCCACATAGGGTGGTTGGGTCTAATCATCCCCTAAATGAAAATGTAATAAAATGATATTTAAAAAAAACTTATTTTTGAAACCTTGTTTCCATGGTATGTAATCAAAGCTTATATAAGGGTATTTGGAACTAAATATATTTTAATTGATTAAAATTAATTTTGTGGCCAGCAGAGGTCAATGAAGGTCAATTTTTTTTTTATTTTCTTCAATATAATTTGGCAAACGTTTTTCTATTGGCACAATAATGTTTGATGCTTGTCTCATTGTTGTAAATAATTAGTAAATAGGCCACACTTGATACGGTTAAAGTCAATCATGGCAGAAAAAGATTATTATTACAATCTGTAGGACAATGAACCTACGAGTACATAGTCAAAAATCTGTTTACTTACGTTTAGGCGCACCCAAATCATGTTACGCAATGATATAATTCACCGATAGAGGTTTCTCACGTACTACGCATCAAGACTATATTTTGAGACGTACCTAGATCAAAACCCACACTTTAAAATCCTTACTGATAATTTTATTCATGGATTTCTTTAAATACATTTGGTAAAATCTCAGATTAAGCCCCATAATATAGCCCTTGGATATAATATTTCCACCAAATTTCCACCCCATAAGTAGTAGGCATTGGGGTTGTCTACGGGAAGATTTTATTTCGCAAAACCTATAGGCTAGAAACGTCTATGCGCCCGCTACAGGGTACTGTACACTCGAGTACCTCGTAAAAAAAAAAACGTTTTTTTGCGTTTTCAGGGTGTTTCCCAGCTGCCATGAAACGTGAAATCAACTTTAAATACGTCATTAACAGAGCTATTTAGGTACCTGACAACCCATGCTTATTTTGATTGGGGTGAGATCATTCCTTCTAAGTTAAAAATGGGATGAAAAATTATCAAAATCGCTTTTTTAACTCCTCTGAATTCAGCACCTGGCAGAGGAGTTAAAAAGGCGATTTTGATAATTTTTCATCCCATTTTTATCTCAGGAGGAATGGTTGCACCCCAACAAAAATTAGCATGGGTGGTCAGGTACCTAAATAGCTCTGATTATGACGTATTTAAAGTTCATTTCACGTTTCATAGCGGCTGGGAAACACCCTGAAAACACAACAAAAAAAACGTGTTTTTACGAGATACCCGAGTGTACAGTGCCCTATAGTGGGCACGTAGGTAATAGGTTTTGCGAGAACCTCAATGCTTACTACTTATGGGGTGGAAATTTGGTGGAAATAACATATCTAAGGGCTATATCACAGGGCTTAATCTGAGATTTTATCAAATATATTCAAGGAAATCCATGAATAAAATCATCAGTATAACGATTTTAAAGTGTGGGTTTTGATCTATAGGTACGTCCCAAAATATAGTCTCGATGCGTAGTACGTGATAAACCTCCAACGGTGAATTATATTTACGTAACATGATTTGAGTGCACCTTAACGTATAAGTACACAGATTTTTGACTATGTACTCGTAGGTTCGTTGTACTACAGATTGTAATAATAATCTTTTTCTGCCATTATTGACTTATACCGTATCAAGTGTGGCCTATTTACTAATTATTTACAACAATGAGACAACCATCAAACATTATTGTGCCAATAGAAAAACGTTTACCATAATATAATATTGAAAAAATAAAAAAATTGACCTTCATTGATCTCTGCTGGCCACAAAATTAATTTTTATAAATTAAAATATTTTTCATTCGAAAGTCCCTTATATTTGATTACATACCATGGTAACTAGGTTTCAAAAATAAGTTTTTTTTAAATTCCATTTTATTCCATTTTCATTTAGGGGATGATTAGATCCATTCACCCTATGGGAATTTTAGGGGATTCTTTACGGGTTATTTCGTTTTTTTTTCTGAATCCAATGATACCAAATTCGCTTCTGTTGCAATTCGTCCCAGGTCAACCTGGATAGGCCCCGGACTATTATGCAAATTCCCTATTAGGGGTTTTGTGAATGAGCCGTGAATTTTGGATTAAATACTCAAAATAATTAGCCATCGTGCGTCATCAACTCCGTAAAGTCAAACGGATTAGAGGAAAATACAAGAACTACTCATTGGGGCCGTGAATTTTGGCTAAACACTCAGAAGAATGTTCTTTTAAAATGGCCAGTGGTGCCCGAAAATAAGTTGCTTGCTTATGGGAGAAAGAAGAGGTTTCTTTTGAAAAGAAACTTCCAAAAGTTTTAGTTCATCAATTAATAAAAGGGAACTTTTATAAAGTTCAAGTTTCTTTTTACACCTCTACCTCTAAAAAGTTCAAAGTTCTTCATTAAAAGGAACTTAAGTTCCTTTAAAAAGTTTCATTTTATATTTTATTTTGTAATGTGTATTATGTTTAATGCGACTGCAGTCACTGACATGCATCTTGCAAGCATATACAGCTGTCATAGAGCACGGCAGGCGGCACTGTTGTAGGGTATGAATATGATATGAAATTATAAACTAGGAAGCTTCGCAAACGCTTTTTCAGGCGCGTTGTTGGATGAGCGTATGTTTTTTTAACGATTAAAAGCGTAACATTGTGATTTTCATGATAAATTATTTTTCGATCGCGCTCAAATTTCACACAAATATATAAATTCATAAAATTAAAGTTATGTGAAAATATTATTACAATCGGATAAAGCACGTAGGTGTTATAAGTCGAAGAATTTTAGTTTTAAACGAAAAAAGCGTAAAATTGCGATTTCATGAGAAATTATTTTTAGATCAATAATAATAATAATAATAATAATAATAATAATAATAATAAAAGAGTCTTTATTTTCGACTTGGCGAAGCTTAAGGCCATAAGGCCTTTTGTTCTGCTTGACCAAGAATACAGATAAAAACAGTACGCATAACCAATTCATAAACTTCATATCAAATACAAGTAAATAAATTAAATTAAAAATATCAAAATTGACTGCCAAGGAGGCTTAGGTAAACTTAATAAACTTCATATAAAATCCAAATATGTAAATTCAAAAATATCAAAATTGGCCGCCACACACACTTTTGCACTTTAGTTTCTCCAGCAATCTTCATCCTTCTGTCCTTCCAGTATCCATCTTCTTATTTGACCTTTCTTTCTAGTTTCAACTTCTTTGTCCTTTCTTTCTAGTATCCAACTTCTTTGACATCAGCTGTTCCTACTGTTGTTGTAATTTGTTTTGTTTTTTAATATATTGAAGAAAATGTTAAATGCCAAAACTGAGAATTTAAAAAATCACTAGTAAAATAGAATGGAATTTTTGGATTACGATACCTCGGGTTCCTTTCAATAGCTTACAGATGTCAAAAAAAAAATCACATTAAATTTTGTTTACAAACCACGGAATCAATTTTTTTAAGTTGTCCTTCCAAGAAGTTTGTGAACATGGTGTGTGAACATGTGAACATGAACATGGCTTAAATTTCACACCAATTTATTAATTCATAAAATTAAGGTTCTGTGAAAAAATCATTACAATCGGATAAAGCATGTAGGTGTTATATGTCGAAGAACGTTTTAAAAATTTTAAAAAATCTTAAAATTGCTATTTTCATAACAAACAATTTTTTGATTGCGCTCAAATTTCACACGAATATATTAATTCATAAAATTAAGGTTCTGTGAAAAAATCATTATAATCGGGTAAAGCATGTAGGTGTTATAAGTCGAAGAAATTTAAAAAAACGAAAAAAAATCGTAAAATTGCGATTTTAATGAGGAATAATTTTTCGATTGCGCTCAAAAACGTGGCAGTTCTAAGTTCAGAGATTTCGAAGACCTCCAGGAAATTTCATCGCAATTGGATTATCGGTTTAGCCGAAATCGTGTTAACAGACAGACAAAAAACAAAAAAAAAAAAACATTCCGGATTTTTTTTTCAGTGTAGTGAAATGGAATCTTCGCTTCGCTCGCTACGCTCATCCAATTATGCATATACCTGTAAAAACAATTTTTTGTCTTACTTGCTTACTGGAAAGTGGTGCTAAGTGCATAATAGACTGCTTGATTGTAACTGGAACGTTTCAAGGAACTTTTTGAATTTCCAATAAAATATGAACTTGATCACTTGAAAGTTCCTCGACACCAAAAGGGATCAAGTTCCATAAAAAGTTTTTTCCTGAAGTCTGCAAAATAGCCTATTTGGAACAAATTTGTGGTTTTGTAGTCGTGTGTTAGCACACCTATTGGATCAAATAATACATTCACGATGTCTGAATCATGTACTGTGAATACTGGCCGATTTGCTAATACTTTATAACATAGTCGCGTTGATGGATGAGTCATTTTTGGTGATTCATAACGATTGTTTTATTATTAGTTATAAGTACGTTTTGAAAGAATTAACTACACAAATTATTATATGGCAATACCAACCAACAACTCGAGGAAATGTACCCGGAATACGAACCGACCAAAGAAAGTAAAGCAGAGTTATTCAATTTATTGAATAGCCCTACATTTCTTTTCAATGTCAACAGATCAAATTGGCCTAGTATAGTTTCCAAGGGAGAATAAGCAATGTGCAATGACAAAACTGAGTGCTTCAAAGCCATTAAACCATGTAACCACGAGGAAGCAGACATAAGCACGTTTTAACTTTGTTTCATATACTCCATGAAAATAATTGGATGAGCGAAGCGAAGACTTCAATTTCACTGACCCCCCAAAAAATTTAGCTCGGTTGTTTTTTTGTTTGTTTGTTTGTTTGTTTTTTTTTGTCTGTTTGTTCGCTCTCTACTGGGAAAACGGCATTTGCGATCTTGATGAAAATTTGAGGGGAGGGGACCTTCGAAATCTCTGAACTTAGAGGTGTATTGTTTTTGGGTACAATCGAAGAATTATTTCTCATGATTATCGTACTTTTACGATTTTTTCCGATTTTTAGTGCGATATTTTCGTGACATTTGGGCCGATTCTGACCAAACGGGTGTGGCTACAACGTTCATATTTCACATGGACATTAAGGTTATAGTGATGTAGTACCTTTTGTTAGAAAAAATTGAAAAAGTTAGCCAGAATCTATAGAATAAAGGTTTTTTTATGAGTTTTTTTTTAAGGTTTATAATAACAATTAACAAGTAACAATAGAAACTCGACAACAATCACCTACAATGCATTCAAAAAGCACTTGCAAAGAAAAAGTGGTCCTACGCAAACTAAATACTTACAAAAAAGCTCATCCATCAACGCGGCGGGACCTCAGCGTTTTCCTAGTATTTGAATACAGATTTATTTATTTTAGTTTTATCGACCCCTTTTAGAACACCTCTTCTTTCTCCTACTAGGAAGCTTCGCAAACACTTTTTTTAGTCGCGTTGATGGATGAGCTTTTTTTTAGTTTTTAATGTGCGTGGGATTTCTTTATATTTGCAAGTGCTTTTGAACGCATTTTAGGTGATTGTTGTCAAGTTTCCATTGTTACTTGTTAATTGTTATTTAATATCTAAAAAAACTTACATTAAAACCTTTATTTATATGGTTTCTGGATAATTGTTTCAACTTTTTTTTCAAAAAGCAATACATCACCATTACCTTTATGCCCATTTGAAATATGAACGTTGTAGCCCCACCCGTTTGGTCAGAATCGGCCCAAATGTCACGAAAATATCGCACTAAAAATCGAAAAAAATCGTAAAAGTAAGATATTCATGAGAAATATTTTTTCGATTGTATCCAAAAACGAAGCAAGTCTAAGTTGAGAGATTTCGAAGGTCCCCTCCAATTTTCATCAAGATCGGATATGCCGTTTGCCCGGTAGAGAGCGATCAAACAGACAAAAATAAAAAAATAATAAAAAAAAACACCCGAGCTAATTTTTTTTGGGGGGGTCAGTGAAATTGAAGTCTTTGCTTCGATCATCCAATTACACTGTCTTAATCCTAAATATAATATAGCTTGTTGCCATCGTTTTGAATTTTAAATCAGACAACTCGTAGATAAATTCTTTCTTTGGAGGAGGGGGGTTTTATGTGTTTTTCACATTAATTATGATCAAACGGCTACGTGAAGTTTTGGATTTAATTAATCAGATGATGTTTGGTTGGTTAATTAATTTGATTTTTCTGCATGCCGTTATTCTTCATAAGGCATGCTTTCCTTTGGATGCAAAGTTAATTGTGATGTATTTATTTTACACATTTAATTTGGGTGAAATTAATTGCTTAATTAATAGGATAGTTACAGTAGGCCTAATTCAGTTTGGGGCAATACATTTATGGATTCTTTGTGATCATACTCATATCATCAAGCTGATGAAGTTCCATGCTTTCTTCAAGATATTCACTGTAGTGAATTGTTTTGGAGCTTATGATCTTTACTAATAGAAACTAATGCTCAGTTATGATACACATTTCGAGCAATTTTTTATGAATAATAAATGGGGGCATTTTATTATTGTTTAAATTTTGAATGTATAAAATTGAAATGCAAAATAACTGGAGGTATTATCTATGAACTTCCAACTGCTGTTCATATTCGTACAACAAATGATAAATGAAATAGCCTACCGTTAAATAAAAGTGAATAATTTCATCTGCTCACCTGTATATTTTCTTCACTCCAGTAAGGCGTTCTGTGGAGGCCCTTACTTTCATTTGTGCGATCACCTTTAATTTCTCAATTTCTTCACTCACTGCTTCGTGGTTGTGTTCATCCGTCTTCACAGAACGCGTAATGACCCCGTTTTCGATGTGAATGTAGTAGACTGGAATCGACGTTCTATTTAGCAAAGTGAATTTAATAGGAGCAAGCAAGTTGAAGCTTAGTATTTAGATAAAACATCACAAGCATTTGCATTTCATCATATTTCGAGGTAAGGAATGCCATTAGCATAATGACCAGATTCAAAGAATTGGACCATATTTTATTACAGCAGGATGTCATTAAAAGTCAGTTAAATCCGGATAGAACCAGGTAAAGTTTCCTCGAAACTAATTATCATTAACAAGCAGATTCCACGAAATTAGGTAACCTTAAGACAAGGTCGCGAATACGTCGTCTTTAACCAATCAGATTAAAGAATGAGTTAAGAGACGTCATCAATAACCAATCAGATTAAAGAACAGGTTAATGAATCTACCAATCAGGTTAAAGAATAGGTTAAAGGATTTTTACTATATAAAGCAGCAGTCTTTAAACCAAATAAGTTCAGTCTCCGACCAGAAAGCAAGTGGTAAAGAAGGAAGGCACTACTCTCTAGACGTACCGTAATATGTAAGTAATGAAAACTTGTACATAAATATTATAATGTGTTACATTGAATTTTGCATGAGATAGTTACTCCTCTAGCTATTGTTCTCGGAATGTGAATCAGACCCTTAGGCTGATGCACGTAATGTAGTAAAAGATAAAATAATAATTTGTGTAGACGTAGTTTGGGATTTGAATAAAATAAATAACATAAATTGTTGAGTGGAACCATGGTCATATAGGAATGTTTAATAACATGGATAATTAATATCTGTATTTAATTCATTTACTGGGTTTATGGTATTGTATTGACATTGAACACTAAGTTGTTATATCAGTGTGTATTGATGTATTGTTTATTCATTAATAAATATTGTTGACTCATGCCTGAGTCACTTACTCATTGCCTCCAGTTAGTTAGCACTCCCGCTCTAATCCATGCTATCAAGTTAGTATAACGGTTAATCGGCTCAGTCAGTAACAGTGGTCGTAGGCTGGGTTTCGAACCCGTGACCTAGAGTTGTGGAGCCGGTCAGCCGTCATACTACATGAACACTTGGGCCTCTGCACGTTTTATTTTCACATTTGTAATAACTTACACCATTTTTATTCAGATTAATTCGATACAAAAAATCGCCTAAAACTAATTTCTGTCCACCACGCATGGTTTTTACAAACTCTGGCACTTGACGCTCCATTATAACTATGTGACTAGCACAGGCGTACAGGAAGATGTTCACTGTGACACTGAACGATGCTGAACGTTCTAAGAGAATTCTGGGGATAAGTTTCTCCACCACCCCCTCAAACCCACCCCCAACCCCTAAAATAATGAATACGTTCAAATAGTTGACTTCTCCCCCAACTCTTTCTTTTCAAACTTGTTGCACAACTAGCGCATTTAAAGTTTCTGGGACAATAGCTGCAGGTTCATTGATTCCGAAAGGATAGCTCTTCCTAGCTTCCTGTGCACCTAGGGGGTCGAGGTCGAGCACAAACAATGCAGTGTCCTGGCCTGTCACTCGAATGAAGAGTTATTACGTTATTTTCTCGAGTGCTTTGGGTAACACTACTGAATACTGAATGGGTTGTCAATACGCTTTCTTCGTGCAGTGTAGGGTGGTAAAAATGTAAAAATCTATTATCTATATTTGTACCGTGAAGTTGGTTGTCTCGGGTCTTCAAATGCGACCGGACATGTAGCCCAAGACTCACCAGCACAACTTAAGTACATGTGTACTTACGTGAAATTTCCCCCATATACTATAAATTTAAATTATTATCTAGAAAAACCACGATATTTTCAATTCTTTAAATAAATAAATAAATTGTATTTAGAGTCTACCCACTCAGTTATATAACTGATTTTCAGTGCGGGAAAGTAAATCAAAGCGACCAAGCCAACCCTGTAGGCCCCGACGCAATCGACGAGTGAGCGATAACCAACCAAAGATCGATATTTTTTGGATGAGCGTAGCGAGCGTAGCGAGCGAAGCGAAGATTCCATTTCACTACACTGGAGAAAAAAATCCGGAATGTTTTTTTTTCTTTTTTTTTTTTTTTTTGTATTTTTGTCTGTTTGTTAGCACGATTCCGGCTAAACCGATACTCCGATTGCGATAAATTTTATTGAGACCTTTGAAATCTCTGAACTTAGAACTGCCACGTTTTTGAGCACAATCGAAAAAAAAATTCCCATAAAAATCGCAATTTTACGATTTTTTTCGATTTTTAAAAAATTTCTTCGATTTATAATACCTACACGCTTTGTCCGATTGTAATGATTTTTTCACAGAACCTTTATTTTATGAATTTATATATTCGTGGAAAATTTAAGCGCAATCAAATAATTATTTCTCATAAAAATCGCAATTTTACGGGGTTTTTCTTTTTTAAAACAATTCTTTGACAAATAACACCTACATTCTTTATCCGATTGTAATGATTTTTTCACAGAACCTTAATTTTATAAATTCATATATTCGTGTAAAATTTGAGCACAATCGAATAATTATTTCTTATGGAAATCGAAATTTTACGATTTTTTTCTTTTTTTAAATTACGATTAATTAAAAAAATTAAAAATTAAAGTTTATTTTTTATTTATTTTAAATTATTTAAAAAAAAAATCATCAACTTAGTAATGATTTTTTCACAGAACAGAAAATTCACATAACACATGGCAGCTCAATGCACCAATTACGCTCATCCAACAACGCGGCGGGACTTAAGCGTTTTCCTAGTAATAGGAAATATAGCAATCAGTGGTATGGACAGTGCGAACACCCGCGGATCAAAGCCAGAACCAACAAGGCCGATTCAGAACAACTCTAAATTTTTTATGTGCTGCGTTGCTAGGACGGCACCAAAGTCACCGTTAACAAACTCCTAAGACAAGAACTGATGGACTTAAGTACAAATCAGAAGTTAAAATTTCTGACTTTGACAGGAATCGAAGTCTGGACCATTCTGCATTGGAAGCAGATACGTTAACCACAAAACCAACGAGCCACACAATTTTAAATGCCCCGTGTTTTTCTGGTGGTTTGAGAAATACATGTAGTATGAGTATATTACAGTACTAGGAAGCTTCGCAAACGCTTTTTCAGGCGCGTTGTTGGATGAGCGTATGTTTTTTAAACGAAAAAAAGCGTAAAATTGCGATTTTCATAAGAAATTATTTTTCGATTGCGCTCAAATTTCACACAAATATATAAATTCATAAAATTAAGGTTCAATGAAAATATCATTACAATCTGATAAAGAATGTAGGTGTTATAAGTCGAAGATTTTTTTTTTAATGAAAAAAGCATAAAATTGCGATTTTCATGAGAAATTATTTTTCGATCGCGCTCAAATTTCACACCAATATGATAATTCATTAAATTAAGGTTTTGTAAAAAAATCATTGCGATCGGATAAAGCATGTAGGTGTTATAAGTCGAAGAATGTTTTAAAAATAAAAAATAAATCGTAAAATTGCGATTTTCATAAGAAATAATTTTTCGATTGAGCTCAAAAACGTGGCAGTTCTAAGTTCAGAGATTTCGAAGGCCTCCAAAAAATTTCATTGCAATTGGAGTATCGGTTTAGCCGGAATCGTGCTAACAGACAGACAAAAATACAAAAAGAAAAAAACAAAAAAAATCCGTATTTATTTCTCCAGTGTAGTGAAATGGAATCTTCGCTTCGCTCGCTACGCTCATCCAATAATACTAGGAAGCTTTTCCAGGCGCGTTGTTGGATGAGCGTAATTGTTTAAGGGGTTGTTTCACTGATAATGTATGAAAAACCAGCAATTTTGCATTATTATTGTTTTAATTGGTTTTTAAGATATTTTTTTATTTATTGACTACATAAATTTATTTTATGCTGATATAATGCTAAAAGCATTAAATGAATTTTTTTCTTGAGCACTGCATGCTATTTTGCATGGGAAAATGGCTTACCAGTACTGATATTAAGCCTAATCTAGGGCTGTAGCAGGGATTGGATACACAAAGGCTGTAGGCTATAGTGTGTTATTCATAACAATTTTAGTCAATTTTAAAGAATCCTTGTTTTTTCTTTTTTAATTTGCTCACAAGTCTTATTCTGACAAATTCACTGGATACATTTTTCATGAGATTTATAGTCTTTTAAATAGAATATATGGGAAATATGGATTTGTTATAAAAACACACATTTTCCAACAAAGCAAAGGCAAAAAATCATATATTTATCAAACAAAACCAAAATTATAAAATCCGTCTGGTAAATGTTAAGATGTATTGTTTTTAAATCTAAAACACCTATCACTTAAAAAAAAAAGGAAAATTGTAAAAGTCTTAGCATTATCGCAGCATCATAGCAAAATCAAAAAATCGTAAAAATTGCGATTTTCATGAGAAATAATGTTTGGATCGATTTTTCGAACCATGCAGTTCTAAGTTCAGAGATTTCGAAGGCCTCCAAAAAAATTTCATCGCAATTGGAGAGTCAGTTTAGCCGGAATCGTGTTAACAAACAGACCAAAAAAAATCATTCCAGATTTTTTGTCCAGTGTAGTGAAATGGAATCTTCGCTACGCTCATCCAATAATAAGTGGGCGGACGCTCGACATTTTTAGAACTTCCCATTAAACAATTGTTTCGGGAAATATAACTGTAAGTGTCCTGGAACCATGGGGGGGGGGGGGGTATGGGGGTATGTCCTCCAGCCAGTGCTGTTGTGGGCCGCATTCGCATAGCATCAGACATTTTTGGATTTTTAACATTCCAAATGGTGGGGGAAGCATATAGCCGTGCAAGGCGGTTTTTTCCGTTTGGTACTTTATAGCCGATTTATGGAATTTTTATGAAGAGGATGTGAATTAAACTAAAAAAAATTGCGAATCTTTTTTTATTTTACCCTAATTTACAAAAAAAAGACATCGTAAGCAGTAGCGTATCCAGGAATAGACCATTATCAGAATTAACTGCGCATGCGCTCTCCATTGCAAAGCATTATATTTATAGGAGAAAGGGCATTTGTCTTATAATGCATTGCGCGCTGTCTGGAGAAAGGTGGAGGACGGCCTTGCAAAACTAATACGGGTGTGCTAGAGTAAAGTTCTAGTCCTGCCAATGGTTATTAGGGCCGAAGACGATAAAATTCAAATTTGCTACTTTAAAACGCCTAAAAACATGTTTAAAAATAGTTTCTTTTAATTATGGAAGAAACTTTAAAAATCATGCATCGCATTTTTTAAAATAGTATGGTGTGTTACATGACTTTACAATTATAAAATTTCGAAAAGTAAGAAAAAGAGTAAGTGGACGCGTCCGCCCCCAATTTAACCACTGCAGCTAAAACTCTATACTCATGCATGAGACCAACCTACCTTACCTCTTACGTTTATGAATCACGAATATTTATTCACCCGAAATGGTCATATAACATGACATAATAGATCACCAACAAAAGTAAAGCATTAAGTAACACTAAGTGACGTGCATAACATGCTGGTCTCCACTTGGACCAAATTTGTGATGAAGATTTTGTGAATTCCGAACAGTAATTAACCAATAATGAGTAGCTACCATATTCCAATTTGTTTTACATGAAACTATGATTTTTATAGAGATTTTGACTTTTACTTCTGGGTTGTTCTTTTAAGGAGGGGGACCTTTAGCGTGCATTAAATTTGTAAATCATTGTATGTGAAGATATTATTGGATACACAATTTGTTTTGTAAGAAAATGGATTAGAATTGAAAATAATTTTTTACCGCTTTATTTTATATTCTTTCGCTTTTCCGCGATTTTTAAAAATTTTGCACCACACATTTGTGAGGGTCAAAAAATATTTGTTAATTAGCTTGTTATACTCTCGGTGCACTTAAGAGAAATATCCCCCCCCCCCTTCCACCGCAACTCTTCGTTGATTAGGATAACATGTGAATTCTCATAAGTGTATCACTACCTTTTTCAATATCTACATATTGAGCACTGTTTGTACTGATACCATCTGAAAACTTATAATTGTGTATTATAAAAGACCCTAATATGTTCCTTCACTTACAAGTGTATGAGTGTATTAACAAGGTGAACATCATACATAATACATACATAATAAATAACATTAACATAATAATTAAATAATATTGAATCTTTCAGAGAGAGAGAGAGAGAGAGAGAGAGAGAGAGAGAGAGAGAGAGAGAGAGAGAGAGAGAGAGAGAGAGAGAGAGATTATTTAAATAACGCGCCCCAATAGACTACAGGGTGTCAAGGAAAAAAGGCAACGCAAAAAGACGTACTTCACCAAAACAGGGGTTTCTTTAGGCAGTACGAGACAGCCACTCCCACATATCCTCTTTTAGGCAGTACGAGAAAAATCTTAGGCAGTACAAGAAAATAAGGTCAAGCAGGTATAAAAACCTTTTTTAGGCAGTACACGATTAGGCAGTACAAGACCGCACCATACCCGACACGTCCGTCGATGGTCACTTTGTACTTCAAGGATTGATAGACTTTTATCTGTGCGTGTGTCACGTCTTACGATAAAATACAAACAAATGACATTGTCATTCAAAGAGGATAATACACATAGTTTTGGTGAACTAGGGTATAACAAAATTATGAATGTCCATATACCTGGCACCTCCACCAAGAACACACACTTCTAAATACTGTCAGCTTCGCTCTCTATTTTGGGTACCCTTTACTTGTAAGCTCATTTGTTGAGTTGACATCTTGGCGTTATTAAACAATCAGAAGAAAGTTTTGAGAACGGTGAATGAATTGAAATAGATAATTTTGAGACCTACCAGCGCCACGGTAGTGGAGCTAATGTTGAATGCCTTATGCTCGATGAGTGGTCGACTGCGTGACTGTGAGAGACGTAGTCTACCACACACCCTAGCACACGAACCCCATGATGCTTTGCGCGATGTAGATGCTGGTGATTCTGTAGCAAACAGAGTGGACGACTGCGTGACCGTGAGAGACGTAGTCTGCCACACACCCTAGCACACGAACCCCATGATGCTTTGCGTGATGTAGATGACGCTGGTGATTCTAGAGTGGACGATGGTTTTGACCCACCGAGTGTAGTAAAGTAAGGAGGGAATTTAAAAACTGAAACCAGGCGGAGGATCGTACAGAATGTGCAGGACTACTCTATAAATCTCAATTGACTGGCGCGCGGCAGGTGGGGGGTAATTGTGCCGGGCCTGGCTGGAAACATCGGGCCTAACCCGCTAACCAGCTTCTTAGATGAAGACCCCATCTTGAAGACTGATCGTTAGAAGTAGGCACGTCACGTGGTTGGAAGATGACACGTATAGCTAGAAGAAGTCACGTGATAGTCAATGTCCTCCGTGGACATTAGTTTGGAAGCTGCGTTCATAGATGCCACAATTGCCACATGGCCGATTATGAGAATTGTCAAAGAATAGTCCAACACGGTTGAGTAAGATCGGGGCAACTTATTTCACATTGTTACCATTTAAAAATCACTTAAATCATACGCATACTTTCTTGACCACTTTTTGACCTCCAATCTTCCCAAAACTTTGAATCTTTGGGAGGTTGTTAACGAAGGATATGCGCATGGCGTGATCAGAGATCATCTCTACATGTCTAATTATAGTCACCTATACGACCTTTGAAAATCATATGAAACACTATTTGTTGGTGGCCTATTTACTATTCTATTCTACGTTCCACGTGTCCCTAGTCTAGTCCTAGTCCTAGTATTCAGTAGTAGACTCCTAGGTTCGACTCCTTGCTACCAGGTACCAGTGTGAGCCATGCCGGTCGGTGGCGCATCCAGGTAGCCGACCCTGGTACTAACTACGTAGTTCTAGCTCGGCGCGGCTTATTTACATGCGTGGTTATAATTAGACTCGAGTGCAGGCTAAGCCACAGAGATTTACAATGGCTGGTTTACCTCGCCTCGCGCAGTGATATATGGGCGTTATCTCGCGTGGGATTACTTATTGGTGATACGTGCTGCTTGCTTGGGAAGTACAGGGTAGGGGGAGAGCTGTGTTGTGTACCTGGCCTGCTTGAAGATAACACTTCGGTGTGTAAAGATATCTGTCAGAACACAACTATATGCACCAAAATAACCAAAAACTTTTATATTTACAAAACAAAACTCTGTTGTACAGATACAATTACCACATGGTTACGGAATAATACACCATTTAAAGTTTAACAGCATTATAAATTAAAAAAGAGTTTCTAATTCATTCCCAACAATGTTGACCGATACCTGGGGCACGAGACTGTTTAGCGCCGAGGTGGCCGGGCTCAGCGTTTCTTCTTCTTCATCCTGTATCCGTCGATCTCCTAATTTACCCCACTCTCTCCCCCGTCTTCCCTGAGTTTCACTTCCACGATCCACCTCGCTCTTCAAAGTCTCCTCCCCCCCCCACTATTCTCTTCGTCTTCCTACTGTGCTTCTTCCCCTTCCCCTTCCCCCGCTTCAAAGTTCCCTTCCCCGAGTTCATACAGTCTACCCACTCAGTCATAGAACTGATTCTCAGTGGGACTTCCATGTAAAGTAGACCGGGCCTACCTTGTCGGCGCCGACGTCACCGACGAGCGACCGGTAGAGACACATGTTGTTCTCTTGATCGCCTCCATCTTTAATGTACTTCCCAGCAAACACAGTGGTGCAGGGCACGGTCTGGGCACGCACTGTTCGTGCTGGCGGAGTGCCGGGTAACGGGCATGTAACATTTTGTCCTGCTGGGCGCGTACTGGCGAGGTACTGCTGCCAATATCACAATCTACTCACGGTCATGTGTCAACGTGCGATACCGGGCGCGTACTGGCGAGGCACTGCTGTCAACCGTACAGACGGGTACCGGGCATGTATCAACGTGTCCTGCAGGGCGCGTACTGGCGAGGCACTGCTGTCAACCGTTCAGACGGGTAACGGGCATGTATCAACGTATCCTGCAGGGCGCGTACTGGCGAGGCACTGCTGTCAACCGTACAGACGGGTAACGGGCATGTACTGATGTGTCCTGCAGGGCGTGTACTGGCGAGGCACTGCTGTCAACGGCACAGCCGAGTAACGGGCATATACTGATGTGTCCTGCAGGGCGTGTACTGGCGAGGCACTGCTGTCAACGGCACAGCCGAGTAACGGGCATGTATCAATGTGTACTGCCGGGCGCGTACAGGCGAGGTATTGCTGTTGATGGTAGAGCCATTAATATTCAACCTCTCTGTCCAGTAACGAGCAGATGTCAGATGTTTTATTTTAAGTATAAACGCAAATGTTCGCACATTTATTTGTAGACTTTGCACGAATTAATAGATTTAATCAAGTACACATCATTCTCCAGTTATTATTCTTATACACGTTCTTTGCGTATTTTATTGCTATTAATTAATGAAACATGAGCAAAACTTGATACGTAGGCCTATCCCTATCCGAAATGTAAAAGAAAGAACGTATGCGTCAAACTTTGCAAATAATATAATGCTTTTAACAAGACAGTTACTTTTTCATTATTCAACGATGTTGTCTTCAAATTTTAATGCGACATAATGCGTTAATACCCAATGAATATAATTCGATCGTTTTTGCTGTTACCTTAAAATATCAATATCGTTGTACTAAAAACAATCAAATGGATGAAAAACATTCAACATTGGAGTTCGTCTGCGAATATTTGTATTCGAGGCAATGTTGATAAATTCCTTGATTGGTCCTTTAATGAGTGTTTTATGTTGATAACGTTTTCGTTGGTGAATGCACTGCCTCCTAGATACTACTTATGCGTGACAATTCTTAAATTGCCTCATAGTCATACGCACTTACGTACCGTAACGTACGCCTAGGCTACGAACTCAAATTCTATAATGCGGAATGCCGTATCTACATTAGCTGTCCAGCAATTGTTAATGTTTTGTATTAACGTTATTTATATATCAGTGAAATATGTATTATTATTCTACTTACCTTGTATATTGATTGATTGATTGATTGATTGATTGACCCAGTCAAGATGGCGCCGAGCCCATCCGCGCGCGTTCACCGCTCCCTAAATAAGTTTCGATTTTCCGCGGTCCTACTTGTAATTTCAGTGTTTTTTCTTTTTGCTCGTGTGTCGAAAGTGAACTTCTACTCGTGTGAGAACTCACGTGGCAATAACTTAAATGTACACTATGCAAATCGTGAGTATAGCTTCTCTGCTCTCGCTTCAGCAGGGCTCCGGCCGCACGCGGCATCCGTCCCGCCTGTGGCCTCGAGAAGCCCTCGTCCTCGGTCAAAGCGGTCTTCAACATCCCCGGCGTGTCAACTGGCGTGCCTGCTACTGCTCGCCGGCGACATACATGTGAACCCCGGACCCGTGGCCGCCAAACGTGATCAACAAGTGAAGCGCGATGATATTTCAATATACTACATGAATGCGCGGAGCATCGCAAACACTAAACTAGAAGACTTCAATGTGCACTTTGGCGACAACAGCGAGTTCGATGTGATATGTATCTCGGAGACATGGCTAAACGTAAACAACTTCGAGAATGAGGTATTAGACGAGAGCCAGTATACGTCGTACCGCCGTGATAGACGCCAAGCGACGAACTCAACTAAATTGAAAAGAGGAGGGGGTGTTTTAATAGCTGTGAACGCACAGTTAACATCAAAACGACGTGAAGACTTCGAAACTGAACAGTGTGAAATCATTTGGACCCAAATAAAAATAAGTAATGAATCTAATCTCTTCGTGGGATGTGTATATCTACCACCCCCACCGTCACCTCAACTCATGGAAGAACTTCACGCATCCTTGACAAGAGTTCACGCCGGTCTCCGCCCCCGCGACAACATCCTACTGTGCGGGGACTTCAACCTTCCTCAGGTAGCATGGGCTCCTCTTGACAATGACGCGAACGATCTCCAACCGGTTGGCAATTCAAACTCGCAAGCAGTGCTGGCATTCCACGAAATTATGAGTGAATTCAGCCTAATCCAAACAAACCCTTTCCCCTCGTGTAACAATAACTTTCTCGACTTAGTTCTCTTCAGCAACCCCGACATTCCAATCTCTGTTAGCATCGCACAACAAGCTGTCAACTCAGATCACTTAGCACTCGCTACAGAAATCAAATTTCCTAGAATTCGCGTCAACATAAACAACTAGCCGACCCAGGTACAACTGGAGAAAAACCGATTACAAAGTTCTACATGACAGACTGGAAGCTAACAGATGGGACACAATGGAACGAGGGAAACAGGAAGTCAATGAACTATGCGGTGCGTTCTATGAGGACCTTATGAAAATAATTGATTGCACTGTCCCAAAAATGAACACAAATCCCGCTAAATATCCAGCCTGGTACGACAGAGAGACAATCAACCAACTTCAGGCTAAAAACCGCGCCTACAAATCGTGGAAACGGACCGGGCTTGATTGCGACAAGATTGAATTTCAATGTCAACGATCCGTATTTAAGAGACTCAAAATAATCAAGCACAAAAAATACCTGCGTAACATCGACTCGAATCTTGCTAAAAATCCAAAACAACTGTGGAGCTTTGTGCGACAAAAAACTCGCACTAGGCGCATCCCCGTCGAGGTAGAACTAGCTGGAAGGCAATCACATAACGTTAACGAGTGCTGTGAACTTTTTTCCGATTTTTTTAAGACAACGTTTCGTCCGCCCACCAATTGTAAACAAAACACCCCCACAAATACCGCAATACGAAAACGAATCGTTATCTGATCTCTTCATCTCTCGTCACGAGGTAGAAGAATGTCTGCGAAATCTTGACAATAGAAAAATCGTCTGGCCCAGACAAAATTCCTGTTAAAATAATCAAACACTGCAGACGAGCCCTCTCTAAACCGCTAACACAAATATTTAATCTATCATTATCTACTGGATCTTTTCCCACACGGTGGAAGCACGCAAACATCACACCTGTCCTAAAGAAAGGAAGTAAACGCAACGTCGCAAATTACAGGCCGATTTCCTTACTCTCCATATTCTCAAAAGTATTCGAAAATCTCATCCATAAAAGAATTTCAAACTTCGTCTGCAAGTACGTCGCCGAAGAACAACATGGTTTCGTGAAGAAGAGGTCAACAGTCACAAACCTAGCTGTGTTCACCAATTTTATCTCGAAACACATCAACAATGGGGACCAAGTCGACGCTATCTACACAGACTTCAGCAAAGCCTTCGATAGCGTCAATCACGAGCTACTCCTATCCAAAATCAAGGGCTTCGGTATCTGCGGGAAACTCCACGAGCTACTAGCGAGCTACCTGAGCGGCCGGACGCAGTCTGTCACCATCAACGAGGGCGTGTCATCTCCTGTATGCGTCACTTCCCGGGGTGCCCCCAGGGCTCGATCCTGGGGCCTTTGTTGTTTACACTATATGTTAATGATATCCCCAAGTGTCTGAAGTCAAGTTCGTGTCTCATGTATGCAGACGACGTCAAAATATTTCGTCCCATCCGCGACAAGAGGGATTCGGCGCTGCTGGGAAGCCGATCTCAACGCCCTCGCTAACTGGTGCGCGTTATGGAAGCTAGACCTGAACGTAGGGAAGTGCAACTCAATAACTTTCACTAATAGAAGAAGCATCTAACAGCGTGTGAGTACAAAATTAACGATAGAGTTCTTACTAATCTTAATTCAGTGAAAAATCTAGGTGTGTTTATTAAAGCGACCTCACCTACAACCAACACCTATCGCACATCAGCTCTAAGGCTTTTAAACTTCTTGGGTTCGTGAAGCGTAACTGCGGTAAGGATTTCTCTATCCCAACAATAAGACGACTGTATATCTCGCTAATACGACCCCAGGTTGATTACGCAAGTGTTATTTACAACCCGCACCACGTAACACACATTGCTAACCTTGAGCGTGTGCAGCAGCGCTTCGTTAAATTTATTTGTTTTAAACAGGGTGTCGCTTATCACAGATGTAACTACGTATCGTTGTGCACAGAAAACAATCTAGTGACTCTAGGTGACAGGCGGAGGTTTACTGACCTAGTATTCCTGTACAAAATTGTAAATAACTTAACAGATACTAACCTCCTAGAACTTATTAATTACCATGTCCCCACTAAATGTACAAGAAACAAACTTACTTTTTACGCATCCAGAAGTCGCATAGACATTTATAAACATTCATGTATAAACCGCATTCAAAATCTGTTCAACACAATCAGTAATGACACACATATAGACATTCACAACACCCCCATCCACAACTACAAAACAATGATCAACCTTGCACTATCCAAAACACCTAAGTAATCACAGATACATCAACTCACACATACACATTCACACACAAACACACCCTCATAAGATACTCGAGGCCTGGTATAGTTTTAGTCTAGTTTAAGCTTAATTTTAGTTATTGTATTACTATGTATATTATATTGCACTTGTGGGACCTGAGTCCCGTTGTCAATAAATACTAAATCAAAAAAAAAAAAAAAAAAAAAAAAAATAAGATTATCATAGAAAGTCTGTATATAAAACACTGAGATTGCCTTTTTGATTCTGGCGTTGATCCGCGGGTGTTCGCACTGTCCATACCACTGATTGCTATAACTAGGGAAACGCCAAAGTCGTTGTTTAACGAGTGAGTGAGCCATGTGTTGAGTACCCGGTAACATTCTCTTTTCGCACTCCATCTATGACTAACCGTTAGGTCGCCAGAACCAGCCACACGCAAGGGGTGGGTATTGGGGTAGGTGGTCAGAGGCAAGGGGCCAGGCCGACGCTTGGCCGGGGAGGGCATGTGGCCTGTGACGAAATCAGGCCGGGCGCATGCTAAGGACCGTGGGCAGGGGTTGGGTGGGGGGGGGGGTCGTATTCAACTGCATATTGTGTCACCGTCCGAGTTGTCGTCGTCGTCGTCGTCGTCGTCGTCGTCGGGGATTTTTTTTTTTTGACTAAGGATGCGTCAACCGTTAGGTCACTCATAATGCACCACTCTAGCCTAGGGGCATATGGGGAGGAGGGGCCCATGCTGGCCAGAACCACCCACGGGTTAGGGGAGGAAGGGGGGTTTTCACGGGGAGGTAGTCATAGGGAAGGAGAAAGTTCCCGACGACGACCGCCAGATCTCGCCTCTTTAAAAATAATTAAATATGTTTTTAAATGCCTATAATGCAGTGTAGTCCATCATCTGTGACAATATTATGGAAAACATAGACAGTACGAAATACGTGAAAGTATTGCAAGGTTTACTCAATCTACGAGCGGAATTTGGAGGTACCTTATTGACGTGCAACATTCGATAAACCTTGGACACGGCATTTCACTGCCAGGTATAAATAACAAACATAAAATATTGTTTCGAAATCAACAGCATTGTCGTTAAATAATTTATACACATTGGCAGCCTATTTTTCAATTTATTATTTCTTGTAGGTTTAAATCGCAATGGATCTAGCTGATTTTGTTAGCAGTTCTCAGTAAACTCGTACCGGATGTCTGTTTAAAATTTCAGCGCAATCTGTTCAGCGATTTGGCTGATTTTTTAAATTTTAACGTACACACACACACACACACACACACACACACACACACACACACACACACACACACACACACACACACGCACGCAGATTAACAGAATGACCGCCGTTTAAGTTGTATGTAGATTCACTTCGGTCGCTTCGCTCCCTCGTTTAATTATTTTCTATTAAAAAATATCGATCTTTGGTTGGTTATCGCTCACTCGTCGATTGCGTCGGGGCCTACAGGGTTGGCCTGGTCGCTTTGATTTTCTGTCCCCCACTAAAATCAGTTATATAACTGAGTGGGTTGACTATAAATCCAATTTATTTATTTATTACATTTTAAACGTATTTGACAACAAAAACAAAACAGAGCTCTTGGGTTCGGTAACTTAGCGCTAAATGCTCATTGCGAACAACTGCACAACAATCAAAACTTGTTGCGTGGACCAAGGAGGTATGAATAATGTATACCTCCTTGGCGTGGACAGGCAGGGAACGAGGAGTCACGAGTAGCATCTAGGAGGCAGTGCATGAATGTATATGTGCATGGCTAAAGATATTGTAAATTAAAATAGAATATTAATATTATTATTAGAAAATGTTATAACTTCATTACGGATAAATTTATATAAATATAATATACATGTTTTTATTAAATAACTTGACTAGGAGACGGAGTTTTATGTATTTCTATAATGAGACCAAGATGGCAGTGTTTGTTGTGATGTATGTCGATGTGATGCTCGGAGCACGGAGGCTCGGAGGCGGAGTTTCATGTTTAAATTGTTGCCATTAGAAGTTGGATGAAAATGTCCGAAATATCGCTGATTTTTTTATTTTGTTATAAAGTATAAGTACTATTATTGTACTAACATGTATGTAAATCCATATATGTTTAGACGTTTGTCAATCTAACAATGCATATAAATAACAAATAAAACATACGATTTAGAATTAATATAATTATAATTATAACAAAAGCTGAAACTGGACTTCCCGTATCTTACACTCAATACTAATTTAGTAATTAGTACGACGACTGACAACCAATAAATTTATTTATACGGAAATTGACTTGAAACTTAGTTGATTTAAGGTGGATTTGAAGGTAATTTTATTTTAGGTGCACGTTCCGGTAATTATTGATTTGCTACTTTAACTTCTAGCACACAGTTTGTAACTATTTCTACAAAGAATTTGTTTATTAAAATAATAATATCATATTACCAGCTACGTATAATACGCCTATCTTCCAATGTCAACTAATCAAATTAACAGCCAAGAATGTTACTTATTAGTTATATTTAAACAACTATGATCAATTATTTTAATAGTTAATAACAATAAAACATAATAATACATCAATTGATAAATTATTAATATGTTCAGTACTTAAGCAGATTCACAAAGGGTATCTTATACAAATACAAGTCTCTTGTGACATTTCCATTGTGTTGCCCGACATTAATGTATTATATTATTTGTACAATTACATATTTAAGTAGGCCTAATTAAAATTATTTCCTCACAAATCCTCACGCATTCAGAATTACGTATTATTTATTTATGTTTCACTTCAAGTTTATAAAGTCTGACTGCTACACGAAATTACTTTTAGATAATGCTTCTATTTTGTGTATAATCCAAGTATAGACCTAAATTATTGGTTTTTCTTGTTGTATACATAGGGCTAGACAATTTTATAATACATTTTTTCCGCCTCAAATTTTAATAATTAATGCCAACATTATTGTCATTATTATAAACCCGATATAATGTTTTTATCTAGTGTATTTGTTGCATATCATTGAAATTATTAATAATTAATGCTAAGTTCGCCCACAAATAACCATATCAGTAAGAAAGAAAATAATAAATAACAATTCTTATTAACAATTTGAGTCGTAAACGCATGTTATGTTCTGCAGTTTTATGTTTCGAATTACCCGCTCATGGGCAAGACTCTCATAAGCCAGCTAACGCGCTCTGCTACTTATAGGTGCAGTATCCGAGTGGTGAAGGCGTGCGGGAGTGGAGGAAGGTATCTCGTGTTCGAGTCCGGCTCATGACGATAAAATTTATTCCTGTATAACATGTTCTGTCTACTACCATGTACTTGTTCTTCCATACACTGTCAATAATAATATGATCTTAATTGTACCTCTTAATTAAATGCAATTTTTTTTTTAATTCGTTTACAAATTGGGTTATTTGCGTGGCTACCAGATGGCGCCAGCGTAGTGCCTTTTTAGTTTTTAATGCTGGGCGCGTGCTGGGCGCGTGCCGTCGAGGCCGTGCTGTCCCGGTACCACCGATACTTAATGGCCCGGCGCCGCGAACGAGGTACCGGCCCGATGCCGCGGACGACGTACGTGCCCGGTACCGTGAACGCCGCACGGTTCGGTACCGCGGACGACGTGCGTGCCCGGTACCGCGGACGACGTGCGTGCCCTGTGCCGCGGACGACGTACCGGCCCTGACGTTCCGCCCCGGTGCCGCGAACCCCATACAGACGGGACCTAAGGCCACACCGGACCGGCACCGCTGGCATAGGAAGTTGGTAGGACACTTTTTTACTGGCCCAGTACCATGTACACGGTACCTGCCCAGTACTGCTTGAGCCGGAAAATACGATACTGTCCTGGTACTGGGCACAGTTTTTGTGTTTGCTGGGTTTGCGACCTGACCCCCACCCCCTCCCTCCTCCAAACAACGTGGGTTCCTGGTGTCCGGGCAGGGGTGTTGACAAAAGAGCCGACTGTTTGTCATTTTGTTGCGTGTTTAAATTACTTAAACGAGGATTCAAGAATTTGTATTTAAAACAACACATTTACGATAATCTTACTTATTAGGTTGATCTCAACACAATGTTAAGTCTGCTGAGTTTTCAATATATTAAGCTTTAAATCTCATATTCACTCAAATACATGTCAAAAATATTTTGTTTCATGACCTAATATTTATGTATATATTTATGTATTACATGGAGTATTCCAAAGCGGCAACTGATAAATACAGTCTCCCGAGTAACACGTAACTTTGCCCCATCTTCGGCTTTCGACTGAATCCACACACATTTCCCAGGATATTTCATTTATATTTTTTAATATACATTTTGTTTGACTTTTAGTAAAATTGAGCTCGAAGGCAAATAGCTTATACTTCTCTGAACCGTCTGCTTAAAAGTCCGGGATAGAGAATTACGTTTTAAATGAATACGAATTATTGGATTTCCCGTGCGTCTCGTGCTGTGTTTCTCGGGCGAAGCGGGGGAAGTTTGCACTGAATTGAATTCATCCCCCGAGCGCGACCGCGTAGAGTTCAAGGTCGGACTCTCTTACTCCGTAACGTTCTGCTGCGAACAAGGAATTGATCATATTTACTCTTCTCTTAATAATGTTTCAACGTTGTTTTTAAACTAAAACCATGATTATGGATTGCATTAAGTGCTTTTCTCCAGGAATGCCGATAGAGAGGGTTAATACAGACAGCCCACTTGTGCAATATATACATAATCATATTCATATTAAATTATTTGTTTTGTTTACAAAATGTGTAAAACATGTCAAGAAACTAAGTAGTAATATAAAAACGTACATATTGCTCATACATCCAACTTGAATTCATCGTGGCTTACTGACACAAGTAGGATAAATTCAATACAACTGTTTGTAAAAGCAGCGTTTTAAATGCTATAAATAATTTAAGGAACTTACCTAATAATAACACAGAATACAGAACAAACAAGTTCCAAAGCAAACCAAAAGCACGATAAAAGTATAAAAATGGTGTATTTGAGAACCTCCCCTTTAAGGTGCGTGGTCTTAGTTTTCGCTTCCAAAATTATTAATTACCATATCACATGTATCGCTAATGGCTCAATGCCCGGTGAGTTGCCTACCCTGGAAGTTAGGCGCAACAAGCACACGCACACGCACACGCACACTCTACCTACCCTAGAAGCTACACGTGACGGGCGCAACCTGCACACGGAGTTCTCCACGCCGAGCTTTCTTCACTGCATGAATAATTTATAGGAAAGTCTTTCGCTTGAAAACATGGAGCAGTTACACCGGGAACTGATTTACACGTTACATTTGTGTCAGGTTTTTTTTGCTCAAGTTGGTGTAACTTAATTTGCAGTTGCGCCCAGTGGCCGGGATAGTGTAAAACAAGGGGGGGGGGTAGTTTGACGGATGGGACGGGCCCGCATGATGGACACTGACGTATCGGACTAACGTAATTATCAGGATTTAGTCGAGGGGGATGTGAATTATTTCCAAGTGGAATTACGTTATGCCACATTTGCTCACTTTTGGATTTCAACGGGTTTTAAGTGCAAAACATTCCGGTCCAAACAAGTATTGAATAAACTCTAAAAGTATTTTGCTAACATTAACTTCCTTAGTCTGACTCAGCTGAGTTTCATTATGCTTTCAGTGACTCTGGTCGTGTCAGTAGAATACTTCTCGTTCAGTCAGAAACCAATAGGAATATCGAACTATGTTCAACAGTAGCACCCAGTACCTACAACGATTCAATGGAGATATTATCATGATTTTTATGTAAAATGTCTAGATAAGTTATTAATTGTCAATAAGAAATTTGATGAAAACACGATAATCCGCTTACTTCAAATCGATTTTTTTTTATGTAGATAAGCGCTCGAAAGCAAAATACTTTTGTCGTTTGATCATGGTTTGTTCATGGTTTGCTCATGGATTTGTAATAGTATAATGTTTGACACAATATATTGTTGATCTCAATATGTTACTACACAATCTGCTGACTATAGCTGCTCTGGTCGATAATTTGAAAGTCGAAGAAACATGGCTGAAAAGTTTTCTGAGTGAAAGAGGGCCTTACTTAAAACAGATTTTTTGGCGGGACATAACCTCACTATTGGCCATTATATGTCGTTTTTTTATACATTAGTGTAGCCAGCACAGGGAGTGCAAAACTAAATCTTGAGAATCGATATATACCTATATTTCTAAACACCTTTAACTTCAGCTTCAGCTATAAGAACAAAATATAGATTTCTGAAAATACAGTTGGTGTATGATTTTTTTCGTCAAACAGTACATATATGAGTTCTTTTTATATTTTTTTTGTCAGTTTCTTGTACGCCAACTAAAACTGAATATTTAACCAGGACGGATACCTCCATTAACAATACACATCTTTCTTTCGCCGTATATAGTAAATACACTAACTTTCTTTCCATCAGAGATTCCCCAAGATTGTATAGTGTAGTGCTAACACCTGTTCGACTCGGGCGTTTACATTAAATCTTGCTAATTATCATTGAATACAACGATAGGATTAGTTTATAGAAATAAATAAAATTACTAATATAACAACAGAAGTATGAACCTAAAGGTTATGAACTAAAGTATTGTAAAGATGATGATAAGGCAATATATTTGCAAATGACGGAAATAATTCTATACAAACTAACAAGCATTGTGAAAACACATGGTTCGTCGATTAAACATAATTATAAACAATGAATCCCAGTCAAATAGATTCTGATGATTAATATTAATATTTTTATGTTAAAAATAAAGAAAAAGAAAAAAGAAATCGAATATAATAATAAAGAAAAGCGAGGGTGTTCCATAATTGGATTAAGGTGTTGAGATGTAAAATGTGAAGATGATGGCAAAATGATGATTGGAATGTTTCAAAATAATTAGTTAATATAGTTGTCATGCAACTGAGCGAATTCAAGCGAATAGTTCTAGGCAAATCACAGTGGTAGGGCCACGCTACCAAACTAAAGATTGCACATAATGTGGTAGCTATTGGGACATTAACACACATTATGTTACGTAAGACACATCAGAATTTCGTTACAAGCGAGTGAGACAGATGTGTTTGTATATGCTCGAGCTAATGCGCTTGCCTTGTATTTTATGCGCTTGATATCTTGTTAACAACAAACGATTAACTCCAAAGAGGTTTAACAGTCAATAAATACCACCAATTCTCTAAGCCGATTACGCACAGACAAAAACAGACCATTAATGCTAGTTACGTTTCCCCATACAATACAACTATTGATGAGAGGATTTAATTCTCTACGTATACATGAGGAGAGGATATATTTTTTAAACTAGGAAAACGCTTAAGTCCCACCGCGTTCATGGATGAGCTTTTTTGTAAGTTTTAAGTTTGCGTAGGACCACTTTTCCTTTGCAAGTGCTTTTTGAATGCATTGTAGGTGATTGTTGTCAAGTTTCTATTGTTACTTGTTAATTGTTATTATAAACCTAAAAAAACTCGTATTAAAACCTTTATTCTATGGATTCTTGCTAACTTTTTCAACTTTTTCTTTCAGAAAGCAATAAATCACCATTACCTTAATGCCCATGTAAAATATGAACGTTGTAGCCACACCCGTTTGGTCAGAATCGACCCAAATGTAATCGATTGCCTCCAAAATCATAGCATATCTAACTTTAGTGATTTCAAACTTTCCCATAAAGTTTCATTAAGATCGGATTAGCCGTTGACCTGGACTCGGACCAAATATCACGAAAATAAAACATTAAAAAACGAAAAAATCGTAAAAGTACAATATTTATGAGAAATATTTCTTTGATTGTACCAAAAAATTAGGCAGGTCTAAGTTCAGAGATTTCGAAGGTTCCCTCCAATTTTCATCAAGATCGCATATGCCGTTTGCCCGGTAGAGTGCGAATAAACAGACCAAAAACACACACAAAAAAAAACAAACAAAAAAACATTGGAGCTAAATTTTTTGAGGGGTCAGTGAAATTGAAGTCTTCGCTTCGCTCATCCAATAACATGGAATAGATTGTCAGACAAGCTCAGTGTGAGAGCTTATTCTGGATCGCTTTTGGACCATACATTTTGACCCTAAATATTTTGAACTTTGGAATGTTGTTCGGGATGTTTAGGCGGTTGTCTCTTTCCGAGTATATTGTCATAATTAGTTTTCTAGAAAATTAACAGTAATTGTGTCATAATTGATGACAATTAGTAGTTCTTCGCTAAACTTACGTACAACTAGAAAAAATGCATTTTAAATTTGGAAATGTTATCTGACATAGACATGCGCATAATATCCTTCCCGAACATTATCCTAAAGTTTCAAATAGTCTGGGTGAAAATTGTTAGGTAAAAAATTGGTCCAGGAATGTATGTGGAAATTCGTAGATTAAGCGAGTAAAACATTGTTCGAGTCCTCGTCGTTCGTATGCCTTAGCAGATGGGTCGGCTTTGATATCCTCCTCCTCCTCCGTCTCGGGACTCTTTCGGACTTCGACATCCGACTGTGAAAGCGGGTGCTTCAGGAGGAGACGGCCGCTTTAGGAGGGGAGGCGCTTCAGGAAGGCGACGGCGATTAGGAGGGGGAGGCGCTTCAGAGTGCGGAGTCGCTTTAAGGGAGGGGGAAGGCGCTTCAGAGGCGACGGCGCTTTAGGAGGCGGAGGCGCTTCGGAGGCGAAGCGTAACACATAGTACAGTTTACTGCACCAGAGTCTGTAATGAAAAGAACATAGTGTGGCGTTCATTCTCATTTCCTGCAAATGTTCAAACGACTTAGGATCTGAAAATAAAAGGCATTGTTACAAAAATGCCACGGGCTGTAGCTTCGTTAACCTGTTCGAAGCGCCCTGGTCGAACCCACATCACTAAGTAACTGAGGGGGCGACCGGGTGAGCGGTAAATTCGAGCACTGGTAACAGTTTTTTTTTCATCAAATCAATGCTGACTGGTGATATGTAGTCTGAAACGTGATTATTAAATCTTTTAGAAATGAGACCTTCAAAAACATTTGAAAATATGCCTTATAACGAAATAGGCCTATACTATGTGTAGAAACTGTACTAGGCTGCTTCACGAACGCTTTCTTTAGTCGCGTTGATGGATGAGCTTTTTGAGAGTTGCGGAAATTGAGGAGCAACAGCCTCGTTTCCTCCCGAGAGGCAGAGGTCTCCCCTTCAGGAAATGTGGCGGGTTGCCAGGCAAACACAGCCTACGAATCTTGATTTGTTTTTTCTTCTTTCATTAGTGGGAGTGACATTTGGCTGGGCTGTTTGCTGTTGTCCGGGTCATCTGCTTCCAACTCTGTTGCGAGGGTGTCGCTTGCTTGTAAGACGCGCTTTCCTCAAACGGTACTCGAACATTACCCTATTACAAAGTTGCCCGAAGAGCGTTTCGTGCCCTTCCCCACAAATTGTGCTCCAATTCTATCACCCAATTTCGGGTACCGTCCAGCCATGGCTCGGGCGACACTCTCAACATCATGTCGTGCAGTCATCTTCAGCACCCACACCATATGTTTCCCTATTATTTTTATTATTTCCCGGCGATCACCTGAAACAGATGAAGTACCACATTATTATTTTTTTCTTGCAGTGACCACATCCAGTTAAGGTTTTTTTTCTTCAGAAATACTAATTCACCTCTAAAATTATAGTTTGCTTATAAAACATATCTAAAGTCATTCAAGGGACAAGAGACTATTAAAATTGGAGCCTTTAATCCTGTTTAAGGAGTCAGGGGGGGATGAAACTAGGGGAACTTTCACAGGGTGCTGGTGGGGTGTTTGGGCGTGGTTGGCATTGTCAAGATTGGAGATTGAAGTAGTGGTAGGCCTACACCTGAAACAAATTAAATGCAAATCTAAAATAAAACAATGATATCATATAAGCTGTGCTTCAAATGAAACTAAAATATGTAGGCCCTTGGCCTATGGATGTAGGACTAGGCTATGGGCTACAGCCCATTCAGGGCCAACCTCAGGACCCACGTTTCCGTCCATCAACTTAACGCGCGGAATACGAACTTGGTAGCTGTGTGCCAAGTTCTCAAGCCAAGATTCAATCATATTGGTGAAAAAGATAGACAGGAAGATATTGAGCATGAAGACTTCAAGAAGACAGTCAACACGTCAAGAGGCCTAATGATAAGTTGAGTACCCGTGAGCTGCTAGTGATCTTGCTGGAGCAGAGTAGGCATCGGTAGGAGACGTGGTAGAAGTAGTAGTTTTAAAGCGCTTTAACAGCAAAGATTATTTGCGCCTCCAAAATATTTGTTAATTTGGGTTGCTTGTTCCTCAACAATCCGGCTTTCGATAGGGACAATCATGGCATCCATGGTCACATGGCATTTTCAAAACTTGACATACCTGCACATTTGCAAATTTGTATTTCAAAATATTTATCGATCAGTGGGAAATGTTATATCTAGGCCTAGTCCATTGCATCCAGAGAAGGTTGTACCTCAAAGTTCATTCTTAATGTACTATTAAAAAAATCGGCAAATGCTAGATATGTTGCCACTTTTTCTGGAAAGTTCAAAGACATTCAAAGCATACGATAACATTCTGCTACC
>JAMZAV010003779.1:0-58717 GCA_024449915.1 Sweltsa coloradensis
AGCAAAGACTTCAATCACTGACCCCCCCCCCAATTTTTTTTTTTTTGTCCGTTGTCGCTCCTACGGCAAACGCAATAGCGATCTTGATGAAAATTGAAGGGGACCTTCGAAATCTCTGAACTAGAGCTGTAGGCTATTGTTTTTGGGTAGGGCCTACAATCGAAGAAATATTTCTCATGAATATCGTACTTTTATGATTTTTTTTTAGTGCGATATTTTCGTGACATTTGGGCCGATTCTGACCAAACGGGTGGGGCTACAACGTTCATATTTCACACGGACATTAAGGTTATGTGATGTACCGTAGTAGAGAAAAAGTTGAAAAAGTTATCCAGAATAGGCCTACATAGAAATAAAGGTTTTAATATAAGTTTTTTGAGGAATATAGGGTAATAACAATTAACAAATAGGCCCTAACAATAGAAACTTGACAACAATCACCTACAATGCATTCAAAAAGCACTTAAAGAAGATAAGAGATTCCACTTAATATAAAAACTTTAAAAAAAAGCTCATCCATCAACGCGATGGGACTTAAGCGTACACGTTGATACAAATTCGCTTGAAATCGCGTTTTAGGCAATCAAACACTAGGCCTACTCAATACTCAAAACAAATTTGCCGAAGGCGAATTTGCCTCCGGCGGCTGGTGCTTCGCCCAAGACCCCGGCTATAGGCCTCGCCTACCGCGATAGGTACTGCTAGCCCCTACTTATTTTTCCAGGCCCCTAACTTTTTTGTGGATTTGTTCACCCCTGCTCTAGGACCTGGCCTTAGGTCCAATATGTAGGCCTACATCCAGCATTCAGCAGTGCTAGCTTTAGTATTTTGGCAGCAATTGCACATGAACATAAATAGCGTCTAACTTTTACGATGTAGAATGATTTGTCAATGCAGTTTTCGAGTGTTACTAAAGTCGGTGTCAAGGGAAGGTTGCGCCGAGGCAGGTAAACTTCTCCGCCGCGCTCTTCCCCCACCATGCGGCTCGGCTACTCGACAGAATGAACGACTATTGACATTCCACAGAGATGGCCCGTCAAGATAATGGTAATTGGCTAAGAAATTTAGAAACTCGCATTTTTGTTGTTTTGTGACTTTTATCGAATTGTTTGGATTATTGAAGAAAAACTAACATACCCTCGTTTTTGAATCACAAAAAACACCAGAAATTAAGCTATGTAAACACATGTAAAAAACACATGTTGTTTTTAGCTTTGGTGATAAGATTATATAATAATCTATGTAATAATTTGTGTCTGCTGTGTTTTGCTCCCACAACTCGTTTCATTGTTCTCGATCTCCAAACACAGGTTCTCGTGTAGGCCTACCGATATGCTCCAACAACTTTTTTATTTTTATTCACAAATATGGATAAATTAAATTAATAACAGTTGTTCGATATCTTTTTAAATGTTATTCAATTTGAATCGCTTATAGATCTGTGAAAGTCCTGTAGAGTATTATTATAAGATGATCGATAATTGTTTGCAAATGTTTTTTCCCATAAGTTATCTTTATTTTTATTTATTTTCAAGTAGGCTACTGTAGGGGTAATGTGGGTAATGGGGAACAAAGGGTAATAGGGAACAGTGGCATTCCCTTGTTTCCGTTTGAAAGCAAAATTATGAAAATTACTGTACTGTTTAGCTGCATTGATGTTTATGGCCAGGCAATTACAATTACTTGCATTACTACTTATGTTCAGTATTTTTTTAATTTTTTTTTGTCACCATGTAAAAAAATCATGCTGTTGTTTTTACACTTTTTACTACTTTCAATTATTTTATAGGCTAATGCAGTAACACAAAAAAAAACAGCTTGCATAGAAAGTTACCTGCTTCTTGTGTCAACATGATCATGATTTTCATTATTTTTTAACATTTATGCATATCATTAAATTTAATGATGTTCCTCATTACCCTAACAAGTTAATTTTGATGGTAAAGAGGAACACACAATGAGGGTAATCAGGAACAACATAGGTAAAGAGGAACAAGCCATTTATCACTGGATTAATATCTGTGGGGTAAATGGGAACAAACATACACACACATCGGCACACATTGGCATTGGCATTGGGGACATTGGCAGTTGGTCAATTCATTCTAGCTTGATTTAAATTGGGAAAAAGAAAAGCACAAACTTTTCGATATGTGTGCATCATACAAGACATCGTTGTTCCTGAATATCGTGTATTGGGCACCAAGTCAGTGAACAATGATCATAAGCCTATCTAGGCTATGTATAGCAGTAGAGTGATGTATCCATTATGACTATTTCTGACATAATGGCAATCCTCCCATTTCCCGACATGGATGGGGCTAACGATCGCATCAAGTATAAGTTTGCCTTTAAAGTTGATGTGAAAGAGGCATATAAATGCACTATGGCCATAGCATTATTCAGACATGTGGGCCTGATTCATGACTTCTGTCAACTTATTTTCTTTAAAGTAGGCTTCTAGTCATGTTTATATGCATTTCTACCTTTATCACACTTTTATGTTCCTTTTTACCTTAAGTTGGAAGTGTGGTCAAACCTGACCTATTTTTACAAAGACTCATCTAATATTATGTAAGCTGCTTACATAATGACCATAAAAATAAGTGAAAGCTAATATCAAAATGTTTTTTGTTTTCATTGTCATTAGTTTTAACTATTGTTACCCCTGTTTCCAGGGTTGTTTCCCAGATAAAGTATTTTTCATTGTTCAATTACCCGTAAAATTTCCATTTATTGTCACATTTTATTTTGGCAAATTGCAATGGAATTGTGGCGTCAAGCTCTATGTTCCTGATTACCCCAAATATTTTACAACACGACCCTATGGCTATAGCAAGGCTTGTTCCCCATTACCCTCGGAGCTAGGGTAATGAGGAACAAACTCGTATTTTTTTAAAAATTACCTTGCTTATTCTGGATTTAAAAACAAAGTTTATAATTCCCACAGTACTAAAGGATATACCCCACAAACATTTTGCAAAAAATCTCAGTTGAAAAAAGTTAACCACAAAATTACAATTAATTACCAAAGTGAAAACATTAAAAAAGTGTTCCCCATTACCCACATCTCCCCTATGTGGCGTATTAAACGGTGTACATTTTAACTAGGAAAACGCTTAAGTCCCGCCGCGTTGTTGGATGAGGGTAATTGGTGAATTGAGCTGCCATGTGTTTTGCGGATTTTCTGTTGTTCTGTGAAAAAATCAGAGCTTTGTTGAATTTTTTTTTAAATTAAATCAAATTAACCATGACTTTTGGCCTCCCCGCATGGCACCCAACCACCATTGAGAACACAACCAAACTTGAGAGGGTGCAGAGAAGGGCACTGCATTTCATACATGGCCGTAACCTCCCCCCACCCTGTGACCAGAAGCAGGTTATGCCAATGACCATGCACCTGCAATACACCGACCTGGTGTTTTTTAAAAGATGCCTCAGTGACGCCACTGATTTTGACGTGTGCACGCGCATCATCCAGGGCCGCGTGTTGAGAGGCGACGATAGTAGGCACCCCCGCCTCCAACCCCCTCCGGCCAAAGGAGTGCTTGGCCGACGTGCTTTTTCTTTTCGGGTTGTTAACCCATGGAACGACCTGCCGCCCGCCCTCAAAGACTGCCCAGTAAGTCATTTCCCTTCCATGTGTAAGGAGTACTTATGAGAGAACCAACTACAAGTGCCATGTTAGTTTCACGTGCTTTAGCAAGGCTCTTCGCGGCACGAGACTTCCACAAAGATATCATGTGTTTTAGCAAAATATTTGCTAGCGTCGACGCCTTTTCTTGTTGTTAAAAAATGTAATAACAACAAGGATAAACAACAATAAAATAAAAAATTAACTTATTTTTTTTTAATTAGGCCTAATCGTAATTTTAAAAAAGGAAAAAATCGTAATATTGAAATTTTCATAAGAAATAATTATTCGATTCCGCACAAATTTTACACGAATATATTAATTCTTAAAATTAAGGTTCTGTGAAAAAATCATTATAATCGGATAAAGCATGTAGGTGTTATAAGCAGAAGAAATTTAAAAAATCGTAAAATTGCGATTTTCATGAGAAATAATTATTTGATTACGCTCAAATTTCACACGAATATATCAATTTATAAAATTAAGGTTCAGTGAAAAAATCAATACAATCGGATAAAGCATGTAGGAGTTATGAAGAATTTTTTTAAAAATCGAAAGAAATCGTAAAATTGCGATTTTCATGAGAAATAATTTTTCGATTGCGCTCAAAAACGTGGCAGTTCTTAGTTCAGAGATTTTGAAGGCCTCCATAAAATTTCATCGCAATCGGAGTATCGGTTTAGCCGGAATCGTGTTAACAGACAGACAAAAATACAGAAAGGAAAAAAAAAGAAAAAAAACAAAAACATTCTAGATTTTTTTCTCCAGTGTAGTGAAATGGAATCTTCGCTTCACTCGCTACGCTCATCCAATAATGTTTGAATTTGCAGATATTTAACAATGGCCCTGTGGTTATTGTCAATCTTTGCTAGTCTATGATTTCATTTACTGACGAGGCACTTACCGGTATTGTTTAGGCCTATGTTGTTTATGACTTTATGGTATTAATGCCTTAATTATTTACAAAATTGTTGTATGCATTTTAATTCACCATCAGTGAGTGTTTTATTACGTTATTGGATGAGCGTAGCGAGCGAAGATTCCATTTCACTACACTGTAGAAAAAAATCCGGAATGTTTTTTTCTTTTTTTTAAATGTATTTTTGTCTGTTTGTTAACACGATTCCGGCTAAACCGATACTCCGATTGCAATGAAATTTTATGGAGGTCTTCGAAATCTCTGAACTTAGAACTGCCACGTTTTTGAGCACAATCGGAAAATTATTTCTCATGAAAATCGCAATTTTACGATTTTTTTTCGATTTTTTAAACATTTCTTTGACTTACAACACCTACATGCTTTGTCCGATTGTAATGATTTTTTCACAGAACCTTAATTTCATGAATTGATATATTCATGTGAAATTTGAGCGTTATCAAAAAACTATTTTTTATGAAAATCACAATTTTACGACTTTTTTCGATTTTTAAAATTTCTTTGTCATATAACACCTAGGCCTACATGCTTTATCCTAGTATTGTAATGATTTTTTCACAGAACCTTAATTTAATAAATAAATATATTCTTGTAAAATTTGTGCGCAATCGAATAATTATTTCTTATGAAAATTTCAATATTATGATTTTTTCCTTTTTTTACAATTACGATTAATTAAAAAAAAATTAAATTTACGTTAATTTTTTTAAAAATTTAATTTAATTTAAAAAAAAATTCAATTTAGTAATGATTTTTTCACAGAACAACAGAAAATCCGCATAACACATGGCAGCTCAATGCACCAATTACGCTCATCCAACAACGCGGCGGGACTTAAGCGTTTTTTCTAGTACTAGGAAAAACGCTTAAGTCCCGCCGCGTTGTTGGATGAGCGTAATTGGTGCATTAAGCTGCCATGTGTTATGCGGATTTTCTGTTGTTCTGTGAAAAAATCATTACAAAGTTGAAGATTTTTTTTAAAATTAAATTAAATTAAATGAAAAATTAACTTAAATTTTAAATTTTTTTAATTAATTGTAATTTAAAAAATGGAAAAAATCGTAATATTGAAATTTTCATAAGAAATAATTATTCGATTGCGCACAAATTTTACACAAATATATAAATTTATGAAATTAAGGTTCTGTGAAAAAATTATTACAATAGGATAAAGCATATAGGTGTTATAAGTCAAAGAATTGTTTTAAAAAAGAAAAAAACGTAAAATTTTGATTATCACGAGAAATAGTTTTTTGATTGCGCTCAAATTTCACAAGAATATTTTAATTCATAAAATTAAGGTTCTGTGAAAAAATCATTAAAATCGGACAAAGCATGTAGGTGTTATAAGCTGAAGAATTTTTTTTTAAATCGAAAAAAATCGTAAAATTGGGATTTTCATGAGAAATAATTTTTCGATTGCGCTCAAAAACGTGGCAGTTCTTCGTTCAGAGATTTCGAAGGCCTCCATAAAATTTCATCGCAATTGGAGTATCGGTTTAGCCGGAATCGTGTTAACAGACACACAAAAATACAGAAAAAGAAAAAGAAAAAAAAAAAAAAAACTTTCCGGATTTTTTTCTCCAGTGTAGTGAAATGGAATCTTCGCTTCGCTCGCTACGCTCGCTTTGCTCATCCAATTATATTGAATAACACTTCATCGTCACCGTCATTGTTGGATGAGCGTAGCGAGCGAAGCAAAGATTCCATTTCACTACCTACACTGGAGAAAAAAATCCGGAATGTTTTTTTTTGTATTTTTGGCTGTTTGTTAACACGATTCCGGAAACCGATACTCCAATTGCGATGAAATTTTGTGGAGGCCTTCGAAATCTCTGAACTTAGAACTGCCACGTTTTTGAGTGCAATCGAAAAATTATTTCTTATGAAAATCGCAATTTTACGATTTTTTCTGATTTTTTAAATTTCTTTGACTTTTAACACCTACATGCTTTATTTGATTGTAATATATTTTTTCAGAAAACGTTAATTTAATGAATTAATATATTCGTGTGAAATTTGAGCGTAATCGAATTCTTATTTCTTATGAAAATCGCAGTTTTACGCTTTTTTTCGTTTTTAAACAATTACGCTCATCCAACAACGTGCCTGAAAAAGCGTTTGCGAAGCTTCCTAGTTATCAAACATTTAACACAACTCTGCCACTCACTCACTCACTCACTCACTTACTATTTCGACATAGATGATTACATAATCTTATCACCAAAGCTAAAATTAACATGTGTTTAATTTACATGTGTTTACATAGCTTAAAGGGATCGTTCACCTCTAATGTTAAGGTTTACACAGACATCTGTTTACCTAAGTAGACTCCATTTACAACAAATGATTGACCAAAAATAATCGTAGTAACGCTAAATTAATTGTTAAATGTGCAAAGAAATTTCGTTTATCTTCCCCACTTATCAGTCGTGGCAACAGTGCACGAGTAGCGGCCGGCAGAGTGTCGAGGCGAGGTGCGTCATCTTATTGGGCTATCACTTAGCACGCGACACAAGCTTTGAAGGAGGGTGGGGGATAAGACATTGATACTCGGTTTAAATTAGGTCGAAACAAAACACATGTGCATCTCTCAACCCGGCTGAGATGGATTTGGTAATTTCTGGATTGATTTACATAACATGTAGGCCTACATCTGCCTATACAATCTTGTAATCTTGCGTATGGAGCACAGCAGTCATGTCACTGTTTACAATAGAATAAGCAGGAGAAGGTGAATAACGTACCAATAGGGTGCACTTTCAGTCTTATCTTGAGTCTTGACGATGACTTTTTTTGTGTACTTGGAACTATCATATTTCCTTTAAAACTTTTCATTTCATTTATTGTCTTGTCTTGTCTCTACGCTAGGTACGGCCATTCCATTCCATTAGCACAAGTATCGAGTGATTATTACGAAATTATGAAATTCTGTTGTTTGACAATCGACTTGTTAGATATACGCAAGTGTCCCCCCCCCCCCCCCCCCCCCTCCTCGGGCTACCAGTCGAAAGATAAATATTTAATGCTGATGCACTATACCAGTACTCTTTGTTTGTTGTCCAATATGCTGTTTACGGTGATTTTTTATCTATGTTTATGTTTGGAATGGTTCTAATATAAGCTATATGTGCCAGCCTGCATCTACTCGAAAAACGATTAGCTATTAATTAAGTAGGCCTAAGAGTAAACAAACACTGCCCGAAAACCTACGTTTACTTTTTCACATAGTATTGTATTATATCATGTACATATTACTCAATACTAGTATCATACTAGTAATAATGAGGTGAAATATATATATACAGTCAGTGCCACTGATATAATATTGTTTATCTTTTTACGGTGCATTATAATAGATAGATAGTACAAGCGTAACACGCGAGACTAATTCGGGAGGTCCCCAGTTCGAATGTTCGATACTTACCGCTGGCAACCCTGACATTTACGTTTTTACGAAAACTGACGCTATCCACTAGCTACTTTATTAGCAGTATGTTTTTCAAAACAAGTGTTGTTGACCAGTGCTATATGTATTGTTAGTGATTGTGAACGAGGGTCTTCCGCTTTGGTTTATGTAGAACAGACTATTTCGACAGATAAACCGGGACCTGCCTCGCGCGTTACACATCGCTAGTGGATGTGCCGTGTTGCAACACATCGCCAGCTCAAGAACAGTGACGTCACTGTTCTTGAGCGCGGCGATGAATTTAAAGACCCCTATTGACTTAGGTCGGGAAATATACACAAACTACTTAGTGTTTATGTTTCTATTTGATATTAAGACCAACTTTTTAAAGAGGTGAACGGACACTTTAATTTCTGGTGTTTTTTTGTGATTAAAAAACGAGGGTAGACCCTATGTTAGTTTTTCTTCAATAATCCAAATAATTCGATAAAAGTTACAAAACAACAAAAATGCGAGTTTTTAAATTTCTTAGCCAATTACCATTATCTTGACGGGCCATCTCTGTGGAATGTCAATAGTCGTTCATCCTGTCGAGTAGCCGAGCCGCATGGTGGGGGAAGAGCGCGGCGGAGAAGTTTACCTGCCTCGGCGCAACCTTCCCTTGACACCGACTTTAGAAGCGACTGAGGTTGCATTCTTGCAGCTGGCCAACAGCCCATCGTGTCACAGTAGCCTATAGGCCTACCACTTTCCAAAGAATGTATGAATTTCTACACTTCTACACACACACACACACCCACACACACACACACACACTACACACGCCTACGACCAATCAAGTCTTTGACAGTAAAAATAAACTGCGTCACACTTGCACAAGTTTTATTAAATTTGATTGCGTCGATTTAAAAAAAATTGTGCCGATTACGAATTACGATTGTGTGCTGAGATCTAGCTGAATTGCGTGAAGACTGTAGGGTGCCGATATTACGCTATATAGGGACTCGAGACAGCAATCTAGGCCTAAACAAAATAAATTTTAATACAATTTAAGAGGCTTGCGTGGGGATGAGGCTTGTTTAGTAGCCTACAGTTCGTTGTTACGTTTAATATTATATTAGTTAGGCTACTGTTAACCTTAGCTGTTTTAAAGAGTCATACCTACTTGTCATGGGAATAAAGATCTTACTTACCGCACTTGTAGTGATGTGGGTTTTCCAGAAAGGTTCAATTTGGAAAATTTCCAGCAAGTTCCCGGGAAATTTTCCACAAAAAAAATAAATTTTCTATGATATCCTCCATAGCCAAGGCCTACCTACCATATATTTTTATTCATGTAAAGAAAGCAATTTATTTCTTTCATGCATTTGGCGGCAGCTTAGGCCTAATAGAATGACAATCTATGTAACTTAGCACCTAACTCTCAACTCAAGTACAGACTAGTACTACTAGTAGGCCCTACTACTAACAATCGCTGACTAGTGGCAACAGATGACACTTGGAAATTGAGATTTTTTCAACACAACCAGCCAACCAGCACAATTTTACTGTCTTGGAACACATTTGTCTTTGTTGTTATTGACAAATAATAATTTAATAAAACATGATTATGGATTATGGAAATTTTCCGGAAAAATTAGTCGAAAATGTTCTAAATCGGAAATTTTTAACCCCACATTCCTACTTATCAACCTACTTAGGCCTACTTACTTAGACCTGGTTTTTATTACTGGAGTTAAATCCACTTGGGTTGAACGAGGGTTACTCACTTGAGTTTAAATGTGCATACAATTACCGTCGTAGGGTACCTAGTCGTTTCTAACCTTCACACCTGTAACGTTGCTGGACACACACTTTCTAAAAGACCGGACCTGACATGAATGAGCACAGCCTATCAAAGTTACTCGAGTAACTCAAAGTTTTTACGTTTTTTGGATGTGTTGAAAAAATCTCAATTTCCAACCAGCGTTGCAACTCAGTGCGTTTACATCACAAAAATTAGTCGCGTTTTCGACCAACCCACGTAAAAAGATCGTTATAAAAACCAGGTCTTAAGGCCTAGGCCTACTGACTTTTCAAATTAAGTTACATAGAAGGAAATAAAAGTTTTAGCTTGTTCTGTTTTCACCCACCGACATAGACAACTAAATGCTTATTTCTTGCGTTGGTACCCTACATTAAAACCCTTTTTTCCATTTTAGTCACACATGTTTTCATGCAAGAAAAGTCCATACTCCATAGGCTACAAAATTGCACTTTTTGGTTGAAATTTTAAAATTGCCTGTGACCAAACTGGTCACACTGTCCAGCTAACAGTATCTGCCTGCCCAGTGGCCTCACACACTTGGGACCGTGCTTGGTAGGTTGGTAACGTGAGGATTAGTATGACCGTTCTGAGTTCGCACACATAAAATTATCTTGATCAATAGAGAAATGTTGGCTACTGAGGCATAGTTTGAAAAGTATGAACTCACTTCTTCGGCTCGAATCGTAGAGTTCCCTCACTAATTTCATTGAGATTTCGAACTTCATCCCGTCGTACACAATGCTGTTAATAGGTAGTACCCTAGTTTATTCCTTTATACTTAGGTCTAGGTAGCCTGGTGAATGTGGGTTTTCTGGAAAGATTAAATTTAACAAAATTATGGAAAGTTACCGGGAAATTTTCCACAGAAAAGAAAATACATTAAAAAATTCATCGATTATCAATGTTATCAATGGGAAATAGGACAAAGAAATATAAAACAAATTGGAGTCAACTAGGCCTACAGATTAATTATAAGTTAGCCTAATTTTCCAAGCAAATCAAGTTTAAAACCAGCTCAGTTATTATCTTAGAATACATATAGGCCTATCTTAGTTGTTAAACTTTGACCTACAAGTAATACTAATTGAAGAAATGCATGATTATCTAAATAGCAATATGGAAATTTTCTGCTGAATTTTTCCAAAACGGAAAATTTTCCGGTTTAAATTTCCGACCCACGTCTCTAGACTAGACATGACCCTAGAGATTGATAATAGGCCTACCGGTATGTGATAGCTTAGTGTACGCCTATGCGCCCCTCCCCCTTTGACGTTGTTGAAAATAGAAACAATTTCTATTTTCCTCGCCGGAAGTTCAGTGTGCTCTATCTACAAAAATTAAAGAATGGAGCTAGGCCTACCGGTTGGCATTCTAGTGAGTCTGTTATTGTTCTGTACACTTGTGTAGGCCTACACTTGAAAACGTCTGAATACCAAATAATCAGTTTTAAAATCCGCGCTGCATGACATTGTGTCAAGCGACCACCAGATACATTGGTCTACGTCGTTATGCCAGCCTAATATTTTCGTCGGCTTCTGAACCCAGCATAAGAATAATATTGAATGTTTTCTATGAATTGAACATTTCATCAATAAGTAGGCTATTGTTTTTACCTGTGCCGCCTTCTCTCCTAGTAGCATTACGTGTATTACTAGGTTGACTTCTGTTTGTGTGGCTTGTTGGTCTTGTGGTTAACATATCTGCTTCCAATGCAGAAGGTCCAGGGTTCGATTCCCGCTAAAGTACATCAGTTCTTGTCTTAGGAGTTTGTAAACAGTGACTTTGGACCCGTCCTAGCAACGAGGCACATAATAAATTCAAGGTTTTCTGAATCGGCCTTGTTGATTCTGGCTTTAATCCGCGGGTGTTCGCACTGTCCATGCCACTGATTACTATATTTCCTATTAAAAAATATTGATCTTTGATTGGTTATCGCTCACTCGTCGATTGCGTCGGGGCCTACAGGGTTGGCTTGGTCGCTTTGATTAACTGTCCCCCACTGAAAATCAGATTAGCGTATCGAGTGGGTAGACTCTAAATAAATTTATTTATTATTATTATTAATATTATTTACGTCTCCTTGTAGCTTGAAGATAGATACAAGATGTTTGACTACGATGTCAAACTGAACGACGTCATCCAGATCATGGTCAAGGCCGACGCGGCCCCGGAAGTTGACGCGGACAAAGAGGGGACGTCGAAGAAGTCCGACTGCCAGGACCTCATGTACGCCAAGCCGGTTGAAGGGTGCACCAGTTTGTATTACAAGGTACCTACGTCATAATATAAGCAGAGATTTAGAACAATTTGGTTATTGATATAAAATTATAAGACTTTTACATGTTCCTTGTATACCTTGCATTTGATAAGGAACAAGTAAAAGTCGTAACAGTTTTATTTCAATAAGGTATGTCATGTTGCAGCAGGCCTACGTTAAAACTTCATTCATAACCTTCATTTGCTGGTTTCATAATGGCGAACATGTGTCCGGACATCTTACATCATAATAATATCTTGTTACAATACGTCCTGCAGGGCCCGGATTCACAAAGCGGGGTTAAATTTCGGGGGTAAAGAATCTAACCTCCGTTTTAACCTCCACTCTAACCTCCAAATTTAACCTCCTTTTTTAACCCTGTTTCCGTATTCACAAAGGCATTTTTACTGTGGAGGTTAGCCAGAGGTAAAAACTAAGATCAAACGATGACGCCATTGATGACGTCATGAATTTAAGCCAATAAGATTGTCGCTTTCAACACAACCAATAGAAAATGGTTTTATTAAAGATTTTTTTGGTACGAAATTTAAATTATCATAATATTGCAAATCTTTGTGTTTTGTTAGTGTAGATGTTAAGTAAAATAGGGTAATAAATTGTTTTAGTACTCAATAATTATTTATTTCTGACATTATTATTTATTAATATATTATTTAATTTAGTTATTAATTAAAATTAGTGTAAATGTTTATATATTAGCACCAGAATATTGCATTTCTAGTTACCACCATGAAATTTGACATGGTGTAAGAAAAATAATATGATCATTAATAATCCGCAAAGAGGCAAGCTATAAGTCAAAATAAACAACCCCTAAACCACCCCTTTAAAAATTTGGGAATGGGTATTGCTTGTCCCAAATTTCATATTATGACATTTCAAATTATTTTTTAAATTAGGGTTGCCTTTCTTTAAAAAATCGTGATCGAAATCGGGGGCATCAAAATCGATTATCATATCGAAATTATCGATATCATAGACCCAAATCGATTATCATATCAAATTTCCAAAATTGAGCCTGGGAAGAGAAAACGGAAGAAAATCGCGAATTTAAAATAAAAGGGGCAGACTGCGCTGAGAATTTCACGCCACAACACGTCGAGCCGTATAAAATACATCGAAAATCGGGGCCGGGCGATGTTTTCGTTATCGCCTTGTTCGCGCTGCGAGCCCATGCGCACTGGCGGCGGGGGGCGTGGATTTATTTGAGCGGGGCGTTTGGGCTATCCGACAACCAATCGGCGGTTGATACGACAGCGCGGCATTTTTAACATGGTTAAACCCGCGAAAAAACATCGAGGTCATATTTAAACGATAATCATTTTCTTTTATAAAAATACTTGAACGATTATCTATCATATTACTGATATCGAAAATCGATCGTATTCGATTATCGACGGCAACCCAAATTTTAAAATTAAATTTGGGCAAGTTTTTAATACATTAAACTACTTTCTTTCCACAAAACACGTTTTTCTCCCCCCCAACCCCAATAGGTAGTTATTGTTCTTAGATACCTGTAATTCCAGCACCTATAGTGAGATGTTTATTAAGGACTATTAGCATGAATTTTGGGTTAAAGATATTTTTAAAAATGTATGAAAAAAAAATAATCAATGGGGAGGCAGGATATTACCCCCCTAGTTTTCCCCTAAAACCCCTTAACGTTAGAATGGCGTTGGGTCGTATTAATAATTTTGAATTTTTTTAGTTGCAAAAAAAATCATGTCGTAAGGGGTTTTGACCCAAAATCAACAAAAGTATCTTTCCCAAAACCCTATTTTTTACCCCCCACCCCAAATAATTATACTATTGTGACTGCACGGGATGTAAGTTGCCATTGTCAGCATAAAATTTTGGCATGGAGATACATAATAATTTGTTTAAAAATAATTTTTCTATATATTTTGGTTAGGGGGGAAAACACTCCCCGCAAGGGGAATTTTAATTTTAAAAAAAAGAAAATTTCAAAATTAAAAACCCCATTCCGATGGGGTTCAAACCCAGAGCTTTGGAATGGGGACCCGATCGGGTTGGTTTTTTTTGCCTGAATTGTTTTAAAAATATAATAAATAATGTGCGGGGGGCAAGCGATTTTTCACCACTATTCCCCCTGCCACCAAAATTTTACCGTATTTTAAGCTATTTAAATTTTTTACTGCCAAAAAAAAAAGGTGTAAGTAACGTTTTTTGAATGATTGAACTAATAAAATATCCATCCTAAACACAAAATTACAAACAAAATTCACTCCAAAATACAATAATTAGGGGCCCTACTTTTTTTGTGGGTTCAATTCCGAAGTTTTTCTGCTTTTTTCATTTTACATAAAGGAAATAAAAATTTTTCGTTGTACCATTCTTTTGTAGCTATAAAAATATATAATTTTTATATATATTACACAACACACCATCATATTATAACCTAGCAGGATTGCATCCATTTTAAAAAATTTTTAAAAAAAATTTCACAATTTTTTTTTTTTATTCATAGTCCAGTTTTTTAATGTTTGAAAATTTGAAAGCAACAAACCGGTAAAGAAACCCTCCCCCCATAACATATGAACTTGTGAAGCCAACCATGGCCATCTTTGGGTAATCTCAATCCTGGAAAACCCTGGAGGAAAGGGTAGGGAAATGGTAGTTTTGAAAAATTTCAAGATAAGTATTAGGTAAAACAAAATTTAAAGTTCAAATTATTTATTTTTTTCAAAACATCAGTAGTTTTAAATCTGCAAAGAAAAGACAAAAAAAATTAGGGCAGGCCTACTCTTTGACCTTAAAATTATTAAGTTTTTAACTACCTACAGAGCTAGAAAATTCATATGCCCGATAGCCCCCCAAGAAACTAACTATGCAGGTACGGCAACCAATAATACTTTTCAGTTGCCGGAGGCCAAGTAGGCTATTGGGGTATATGAAAAGAAAAAGACTTAAAATTTTCTGGGAAAAAATCAAATATCAAATTTTTAAATAAAATAAATTACAAATATTATTTTTTAACTTCAAAATTAGCTCTGGGCAGGAAAAATTTTACTGACTTGCCCAGTTGCAATTTTAGAACATTTCAAGCCTAACCTAGAATAAACAGTCCTTTAATAACATCTCATGATTAAGCAGGGTCCTAAAAAAAATTACTCAAACAGAGTTCCTAGCCCCTTTTTTAAGTTTTCCACATGAAAAATTTTTTTTTTTCAGACTCAAATTTGGCTTTCAGAGAATATAAAATATGGTATACCGGTAAAAAGAAAATTTATTTTTCTCCAGAGTTATGTTTGGCCACTATGGCACATGCAAAGGGGGGTCCAGGGACTGTCCAGAACATTTTTAGTTTTATAGATTTATGCAAAAAAAATTCAATTAAAATTTTCTTAATTATTTTTTTAGAAATTATTAAAACCAAAGATTTGCTTGTCATGTTTCCCAATCAAGATGTATCATTAGTTACCCACAACCACAAAACTGTTTTGAGAGTTGATCAGATCCAATAAAAGGGGTAGCCCCAATTAATGACTTCACACTTAATCCTGAGTAGCTAGACCAGGTAAAACCCGACGGCGTTTCCGGCGGGGTGAATGAGGTGCGGTAGGCATAGGGAGAGGACAGCCGCACGGTACCGGTATGGATATTTTTTCAACACACCTAAAAAGTATACAAATTATGTCAATTTTTTCTCTCACTCAATTACAAACCAAAAAAAAAGTAGTTCCCAAATAGTAGGCCTAGACATGTTTTGATACAAAAATTTTAAGTACCTACCGGTACTGTAGACCTATTGTGCACATTGAATGTAAAGTACTGTGGTTTGCTCTATAATTCTCAACCTGTTAGGCCCCTATTAAAAATTTTGGGCCAAATATTTTAATTTTTCTGAACAGCAAATTTTAGTAGGCCCCTACATAATTTTTAAGGGGTTAATATTTTTAATTTTATTGTACCCTATAGGGTGGCTATCCAATATTTATGCTTATTGAAACTGAAAAAAACCAACAATAAGTATTGGTAGGCGGGGGCCAGACAATTTAAAAAATTTCCCCAAAATTTATTTGACAACTTTCAGAAGTAAAAATAACAACTCATGTAGGGCCTAATTCACATTTTGACTAAAATATTGGGCCCTTTCCTAGCTGTCATTCTACCTACTAGTTCCAAAAATTATTTTCGGGCTGGAGGCCACTGAGAATTTCAGGGGGGGAAATTTATTGATAAGGCTACTTGTAGGTATTTAAAAATTTTTTTTAAATTTTATTTTTTACCTTCTTTTTTAGCCTACATGATTCAACATTAAGGCCCGATACAATTTAATCATCTAGAGCACAAAACCCCCTCATTATAGTCGATTAAAAAAAAAACCTCCCCCGGTATATCAATATGTTTACACGACAGGATCCAAAAGAAACTTACCAACTTATTTTAAAAATAAGTAGGCATATGTGCCATCGTGGCCCCTACTAGGCCAATGTCTTTATTCAGGAATCTTTTTTTCCCATGACCCTTTCCCAAATTTTTTTTAAATATCTTGGGCCAAAAAACAAAAAGCCAGCTCCTACCCCTATTCAACAAACAGCCAATCGAGCATAGCCTACAAATTAAAACCCAGGCTATCTTAGTGGCCTTCTGGTAGACCGGGCCCTCCCCTTGGGCCTACTTACTTAGGCGTGAATCAGCCGAGGAACCCTTTTATGATCACGGGCAGCAAAAACGCCTTGGGGCGACAGCCGGAAAAACCAACGCCCACTGCTACAACTGCGGCAAGATCCGTCCGGTTCCAAACAATAAAGAAAAAAAAATTTAATTAACCGATATAATTTTGTTTTGGGAAAAACCTGGGGGATGCCTATGTAGGTAAGGTCTAGAGAAATACTATACTAGCCCCCGGCAGACCCTAAAAAGCTTTGGGAAAAATCTGGGTAGGGCTAGGCCCCAAAATTTTGAGGTTAAACCTCCCCAGGGGGTTTTGGGCCTAGCTAGCCCATACTTCTTCGGTTGGGCTTTTGGCATGCATGCTTTTTAGGGGTAGGGGGGAGGGTTGGGTAGCGTGTTTGGGGTTTAATGAAATTTAATACCAAGTAGGCCTTACATATTGTATGCCTAACATATACGGGCTTGCCCCCCCCCCCCCCCCCCCCCATAAATGCTATCAGGCCCCCAAACCAAAAAAGGGTTCTGGCTAGACCTAGCCCCACACAAGGCCTAGGCTAGCCCTAGACTGACCAAGACCCCACCTAGGCCTACCTTAGCCGCCCTAGCTGCACAAGGGCCCCATCTGCTAGGGCTACCCCACCACACAAAGGGCCCGTAGGCTGGTTGTACGTAACACATGGCATGCCTAGACCTTTAAAAATTTGCTTAGGCTCAGGCCTCAAACCCTTTTTTAAAAAACCCCGTTTATGGTTTTTTCCCATGGGCCAGGCCCCAGGCCCAGCTACCCTAGCCCTAGCCTAGCGACAGGGCTATAGCCTACATAATTTGACCAGATTGTAGGGCTTGCAAAACTAGGCCTAGGGCCGAGCCCAGGGCCAAGCACTAGGCATTAGATTATTCAATCTCACACTTACCTTATTCAATTCTATGATTGGGGTAGCACCCCCCGCATCTCCCACTGGATATAGGGGAGGGGGTAGGCTACCCTAACCCTACTTCCACGTGGGGCAATCTCTTTGGCCCAAACTCTTGGCAAAAAACCCCTTCACAATTTGGTACAAGTCAGATAGGACTGTCTAATGCCCGAATAAACCCTAACACATTTTGTAGACTGACAGCGAAAATATACTAGTTTTGAAGTGAAAGCCTTTGGCCTACTGGGCCCAAGACTTTTGAGCGAGTCTTGTTTTAAAAAAAAAATCCGTGTACCGAACCTAACCTAAAAAAAGGCGGGAAAATTAAAAGTATTTCAAATGTTGCAATGGATGTTACACCGTAAAATAATTTGTGTTTTTTTATTTCAGTCAAGATTTTAACAATATTCATGTTAATTAACTATTTATCATCAAATATCTGAAGTGGGAAAGGTCGGCCATTTTTAATAAACAAAATTTGGGGGTTAGATGCTTACCCCCAAAAAATAGCAGAGGTTAAATTGGAGGTTAAAAAATAAAACCCCCAAAAAATGCCCAAAACCCCCTTTTGTGAAAACCGAAACGGGGGTTAGTGGCTAACCCCCAAAATTTAACCCCGGTTTTTTTTAAAACCCCCCTTGTGAATCCGGGCCCAGGGGTGTTGGAAAACAAGTGAAAAAACAATCGATAAAAATATTGGGTTTTAAATTATTTACCCAATTTCGAGTGACTTCGATAGGTTGGGACGTCAAAATGGGGGTTTTATTTAGCTTTTTCCGGGGCGGTTGATGGAGAGCTATTTTTGGGGACTATTTCTAGGCCATTTTTTTATTAGATTTTATGGTTGAAAAAGCTGGCGACCAAATTTAAGCCTACAGTTGAGAGAGGGCGAGAACCGACGCGCGCCCGTCTGTCGCCCCAAAAGGTGCGAACGGCGAGTTATATCGTCTTCGTTTTTGGGTTTTAAGTGTGGTTTTTTTTTGATGATCGGCCTAATATTTTAAAAACCTTTTTTACATCATTCGGAATTTTTGTAAACTGAACAGGGTTTAAGCTTATGATTCTGAGTTGAATCTTTATCTTGTTTGCAGCCCGGGGGCTTGTGGACGCGGTGGACCTCCTTACGGGGCCTGGTTCGAGGCTAAGGTCGTTGGGTTCGCGCCGAGCTCCGAGCCTCAGGATACGACCACCAAGGAGAATCTCGTCTACGTCATCCAGTTCGATAGGTGAGACATTCGATTGATTGATATTGATTAATGATTAGTATTGCTTGACATCTCATATTAATGCACTAACACTAGGGCCCCGCTTTTTTTAGATAAGGTGGGGATAGATGGGGGAAAAAGGGGAATAGAAAGGAGGGAGGAAAAACCCCCTAGTACCGGCGGAAAGGGACTGTCTACTCCCGTCGAAAAGTACCAAAAGGGACAAATGGGTTACCTCTCATCCAAAGGACGGTGTAAAAATTGACGTCAAATAGGTTCCCCACTAACCTGGACTGCCGAGCAGATTAGAGGAGAACAAAGCCGTTCACTAGCTCTTAAACCCTCCGTCTGCTTAACCACGGTATTTGAGTTCAGGGTAGGCGGACACCCCCCTATACCCTTTACCACGTCGAAGGGTGGGTGTGGCAACTCGTTTAACTATTTGTGAAGAAGTAGGTTGCCAGGACCAAAACTTTTTAAACAAGCGGTTACTTTTAAGAACTAATTTTTTAACATCAAGAACGGATTTTTTGGGTTCCTTTTGGATAAAAATTTTAAGATAAATTTTAATTTGAGAGTGTTTTCCCCAAGCAATAATCAAATTTTTTTTGTGTTTTTCTAAGGCTCAAGGAGAATAGGTTTGTTTGAAGAATGTCCCCCCCCAAGCCAAACATAAGCTTGTCGTGGGGCGGGTTGGGCCCAACCAGGCCTCGCAAGGAGGGAGAAACTTTTGGGGGAGGGGGTTTTTTTTGTTTTTGGGAAAGTTTAAAAAAAAGAAGTAAAAGCTTTTAAAGGTATGGCCCAAAAGACAATCAAATTTTGGGAATCAACCACCCCCCCAAAGAATAATGGTGGTTTGTGCCCCTGTTTTTAATGGGGTGGGTTAAAGTTAAAAAAATTTAATTTTATTTGTAAGAAGGGTTATTCCCGTGATGGGCCTCCCAACACACGACTAATAAATTGGGTTTTCCAAAGAATATTAATTTTGGGACGGGGGGTGTGCCCTCTTTTAGGTTGGGTTTCCAAAATTTTTTGTCTTTAAGAAAATTTTTTGGGTTTTTTATGGCCCAGCTGATTTGGGGGGTTGCCCCGGTCTTTTTAGACGGGGGGGTTTTTGCAACCAATTTTTCCCGTAAATTTAATTCTTTTGTTTGTTTTCAAGAAATGAAAAAATTGCCCAATTTAATCTCCATTAAATTTTGGGTGGTTTTTTTTTCTATTTAAATATTTTGTTTTGTTTGTAGATTTGGTGGAGCTGCCGGGGGGTTGTGGTGGGGGGTCTCCGGGTTTTTTCAAGGTCTGGGTCAAATTTTCCTCCAGTATGAAAATCAGGAAAGGAATGATCAGGGAAAAGGAACAAGCACACCACATTAAACCACTTTTAATGGGGTTTATAATTGGATTGATAAATTTTTTACTTTTGAAAAAACTATTTTTTTTTTTGTTTAAGGTATTTAAAAAAAAAAAAAATGCGTAAACGTACCTTTAGGGAAGAAAAAGGGGATATGGAAACAAAAAAAATTTTAAAAACTTTTTGGGCCAAAGAAAATTTTTCGCAATTTTCTTTGGACGAAAAAAACCCTTTTTGAAAACGGGAATTTCGCGAATAGCGCGAAACAACGAACAAAATTGTATCAAACTGGTGAAAACGCGAATTAAATTGCGAAATTGAACCTTTTAGTTTGCAAAATGTGAGGGGATGGTGGAGGTGCCAGTTCAGTTTTGGTGGAGGTGCCGGTCCAGACCGAATATTATGCGCGCGGTAGGCGGTAACAAAATTTGGGTTTTTATATCACCATTCCCACCATTAACTCTACCAATTGTTTTTGTAATTGGATTTCAAAATTTAGAAAAATAGGTTTATTATATTTACTATTTAGACATTTGGACAGCGTGCTATAGGCGTTCCCGACTAATGCGCCAGGTTTGTCCTCGCAGGTAAGAACGGCCTGGAGTGCGACAAGTGCCGCGACGTGACCTCTGCCAAGTGCAAACACTGCGGCTGTTCCGTATGCGGGCTAACCATGCCATATTACCTTGGTACCAAAGACGGTTAAGATGGAATGGGACACATTCATTTGGCTGTTAGCAAATAGCTATTCGCTCGGCCAAGATGCATCCGACGTATATAAAACTTTGCAAAGTTGTCAATAAAGCATACATAGACAGCCCTGTGGTCATAGATTTTCCAAATTTTGACTAAATCAGTCAGAAAAAAATCACGAATATGGTCAATTTTGGAGTTTTTAACAAAATCAAAATTCGTGAAAACTAATTAAATTTTTATAAATTATTTTAAAACAAAATTTAAAAATGTGTTACTGCAGAGCCCTATAATTCCACATTTGTGACATATGTTCAAAATTTCAGACACCTGTGGTGTCAGTTGGCCGAGCGAACAGCAATTTGCCTAAAACGCATGTCCTATACTCTCTTAAACTGGGAACATGAATAAACATTTCTCAATTTCATTAATCAGGAATCACTCCCGTTGGTGTAATAGATTTTATGTAAATCAATCCAGAAATAAAAAAATATATAAAAAAACATCCCAGCGGGGTATCGAACCCAATCCAGATGTTATGAAGTTCACCGTCCTGGTAGCTTAGGGGTAAAGCACTCGACCGGCAATCGGGAGACCGGGATTCGATACCCCACTGGGATGTTTTTTTATAAATTTATTATTTCTGGATTGATTTAGGCCTAAATAAAATGAATAAACATGTTTCAGTGGGGGGGCAAGGTAGGCTACAGAAGGACGACAGATTACCTAAAAAGAAAAACGTTGAAAAACGTTAGGTAGGTCGCACAGACACAAATAGATGAGTAGACAAGTTGCTGATACGTTTTGACCAACTCGTGGTCTTTATCACTTAGCGTGAGTAGAGATACTAAAGTAGTTCTAAAGCTAGCATGGTATGTACAATGAAGGCGCTGTCGGTGGGTGGTGGCAGATGGAACTAGGTCTAGGGGAGGCAGAGCAGGGCACGCCTGCTACCTGTTGTTCAGGTTAGGAGGCTTGCGAGATCTGGTGATGTGTTGGTGTGACAGTTCCCAGTCTCTGAGCTCTAACTGCCTGCAGTCATCGGGAAGTGTCTTGATGATTCTAGTCGTGAAACAATCTTTGTAAGACAGGCTGTGTTCAACAGCTTGCTGGGCCACAGGTTTGTCTGGATCCATCTGTTTGACACTTTGACGGTGGCCTGTCATACGGGTTCTCAGTTCATTAGTGGTGAGGCCTACATATTCTGCCGGACACTGAGTGCACTTGAGCTGGTAGACCACGTTGGAGGTGGATGGATGGGGTAGGTGACCCCTGTGGCTTCAGCAGTGAATCTTGTGAGTCTTGGTAGGTGGATGTATAGGGTAGGTTTGCACCTAGGGCGGTTGCAGTGGGGAGCTCTATGCATAGGAGTTGGAGGCCTAGTGGGGTCTCGGTTGATAAGATAAGCGAATCTCCTATGTTAGGTGGTCGTCTGAAGAAGACTTGTGGTATCTTATTGGCCAGATGCTGAGTCTTGGCGGCAGCTTCAAGGATGGGCAGTGCACTCTTATGCCGTTAAGACTCTGCGGGGTGCCAGCGCGTCACTAAGGGAATGGTGTTGTTGCTTTTCGTATTGGCCACCTGGGTCTTCTGGAGATTCGCTGTCTGACCACGTCGCGTTCGTACCCCCGAGCTACAAACGTGTTGGTGATTCTGTCATAATGGTATGAGAGCCCTTTGGGGTTTTATTGCTCAATGGCAAACTCTTATATACCACCATAGATACTAGTATAACCTCCCCCTTAGATGTGCCACTCTCTATGGGCGAAATAAAGAACTCTTTGGAGGCCATTTTGAATCAGAGCAACGCCTAGCGGCTGGCCTGAGAACTAATTGAGGATAGGCGGTATATGCAGTGACCTACTATTTCTACTTTGGTAAATGCAGTCACCTACTATTTCTACTAAATATTCCTTGGAATAAAATGTCGCTACAAAAATAGAACACATGTTTTGGTAACATATTTTATTGCAAATAGCGATTTAAATACACACACACAAAATGAAAATAAGTACCTAATCACCGAATCACGTAGAAATGACAAAACACCTGCTTGTTGGCTTGTAGTGGGGAGGTCTTCCATCGTCTTAAGCTTTGAAAATGAAACAAAATGCACTGCAGTAACCATGCAGTCTTTTCAACATCTGATTGAAGAATCACGAGCCGTTTTTTTCTGAGGTGCTCTCGGGTATAATTGCGAAGTTTATTGTGAATCTTCTGCCAGCAATCTTTGACGATCTTGCTTCTTTTCTTGCTTGCTACGATCGGCAGAGGTGTTGTGGTTATAGGCTAGGAGGCTAGGCCTAGCCTAGGCCTACGACGGGCTCGGCCGCAAAATGAATTTACACAGCGCATATACCTAACAATTACTCGTCCTTAGCCCTTTCTCACCTTTTGTGGTCACTAAAATCACTTTCTATATTAGTTGGGCTGAAGGCCTACATTGCAACGTTTAAAACCAAATATTATGTCTTGAAACTTAAACTTTCAAATGAAGTTGTGCGCGCCATGTGACTTTCACGTGCGTTTCTAAGACTTTTGTTTTGTCAATATTTTGAACTTGACTAATCGACCAGTCGACAATAAGTCGATAGGTCGTGAAAAAAGCGACGATGACACTCTGGTGCCTGGCCTGAGAACTATACTAGACTCGAAACAGTTGAAGGCACACTGCCACACGATTTACCATTGCACTTTCAGCACCCTGCATACCACACAACCTGTAAATGACTACGTGTGAACTTTACTAGATGCTAGTGACCACGTGTGACCTAGTTACTAGATGCTAGTGACCTTGTTGCAGGGCGACGATGACTGGTACTGCCCCGATTGCAAGAACGATGAGAACGAGATCGTTCAGGCCGGTGACAAGTTGAAGGAGAGCAAGAAGAAATCCAAGATGGCGTCCAGCATGTCCAAGGGCAACCGGGACTGGGGCCTCGGGATGGCGTGCGTTGGTCGGAACAAAGTCTGCACCATAGTAAGCGCCGGGCACTTCGGCGCCATCCCAGGCGTCGAGGTGGGGAGCTCGTGGAAGTTCCGCATGCAGGTTAGTTAGTTTATTTATTTAGTATTACGTATTAGTAGTATTAGTATTTATTAGTATACGTTACAGACAATTGCATTGAATTTGCATAATCCTGTTTTTCTCCCATCAACAGCACACAACGAGTCAAGCAAATTCATAGATTTATTTACTGAATAGATTGGAGAAGTGTTGACAGGTTGGGAAAAGCAAAGAGAACATAAATCCCAGCCTGAAGGGCTGGGGGCGACAAAACTTTTCACCTGCTGATGACGACTGCAGCTTATTTAAAGTTGTTAGCTTAATCCACGACACGTTTCGTCCTTGGAAAAAAAAACAAAAAAAAACATACTAGTATAACAATAAGTAAACCTTAACATTTAAATTATTTATGAAACTGAACAAAGTGTATTAAATTTGAATTGATTTGTGGAATTGAAAATTGAATTATGAATGTAATTATTAGAGGTAGTGAAAAATGGTGATAACGAAATTCGCAAATTTTTTTAAAATGTCCTTTTATTGCCTAAAATGTAATATTGTCGACGAATTACATCATTTAGTGATGGAAAAAACACATTTCGAAAACGCGAATTTCGCGAAATTTTGTGTATAGCGCGAATTACCGAACGAAATTACATCAAACTGGTCAAAACGCGAATTAAATCGCGAAATTGGACCTTTTAGTGTGCAAAATGTGAAGTGATGTGGAGGTGCCGGTCCAGTTTTGGTGGAGGTGCCGGTCCAGACCGAATATTACGCGTGCGGTAGGCGGGGTACCGTGATGTCACGGGCTTCACGGAAATAGACCTCCAAAATAACGGCGCGTATCACGGATTCCGCGAAAATAGTATACCAAAATAACAGTGCATACAATTTTTTTAAATTCTTTTTTAAAAAGTTTTTGACAATTATTTTGAAATGGCAAAAAACGCGAAATTTAGGTTTTTTTGAAACGAAATTTGGGTTTTTAAATCACCATTTCTCATTACCTCTAGTAATTATGTATAATTAACTTGGTGTTTGAAATTGGCGCATAAAAAGCATATAGGCCGAGGAGAGATTTTGAGACTTAAAAATAATGAAAAAAGGTAGACCTAAATCCAGTACAATACGGTAAATCGCCTGCCAAAATTTGTGACAATTTTTTAAACACATATTGTTGACTTGAAGCAATAAAAATCTATTTTTAAATAATTGATATTTAGGCCAAAATAACAAATTAGATTTTTTTTTAGATACTAATAAAAAAAATTGTTTAATGAAATTAAAAAATCGTTCACTTGTTTGTCGTCAGGTGTCTGAAGACGGCGTCCACAGGCCTCACGTAGCGGGGATCAGCGGCCGGGGTCAACCGGGGGGAGGAGCCTACAGCCTGGTTCTCAGCGGGGGGTACGAAGACGACGTCGACAACGGGGACAGCTTCATGTACACTGGATCCGGCGGGAGAGACTTGTCGGGCAACAAGCGAACCAACAAGCAGAGCATGGATCAGACACTCACGCGATACAACCTGTGAGTAGGACACAATACTCCGGTTCACTAATAGGGATGCACACGTTACATTTAATTATTTATTTATTTTATTTAATAATTGAATATATTTTTTAACTAGGCCTGTGCAAACCGGTTTGAATTTCGAACCGAACTCGATCCTTCATGAAGGTTCAAGTTCGAAAAAATTTGAGCTAGAGCAGTCGAGAGAATTTTTTTTTATGATTTTCATTTGGTACCACATACACCACATATAAATTAAATTGCCAAAAAAAACTCTTTAATCAAACAAAAATTAGCCTTTTACGTCAGGGTTTAAAAGTTACCAATTTAGGTAGCCTACGCCGCATGACGTCTCCAAATTTGAGTTTTTGAGCGCGTTACTTAAAAACGTTACTAAAAAACTAAGTGCGTCAGGAGTACAAAATTTTCCACGGTCAATCTTCATGTTAGTAAGAGTAGATTTGAAAAGTTTCATCAAAATCTGAGATGGTCTTGGAAATGTCCTAGTTGATTTGACATGGAATTACCCAGAGGGAGGAAAGGGCATGATACTAAGTACTCAGCACATGGCTACAGGTTAATATTTATAATAATAAAATAAATAAATTGTATTTAGAGTCTACCCACTCAGTTATATAACTGATTTTCAGTGGGGGACTTTAAATCAAAGCGACCAAGCCAACCCTGCAGGCCCCGACACAATCGACAAGTGAGCGATAACCAACCAAAGATCGATTTTTTTAATAAGAAATATAGCAATCAGTGGTATGGACAGTGCGAACACCCGCGGATCAACGCCAGAATCAACAAGGCCGATTCAGAACAACTCTGAAATTTATTATGTGCTTCGTTGCTAGGACGGCTCCAAAGTCACCGTTTACAAACTCCTAAGACAAGAACTGATGGACTTAAGTCCAAATCAGAAGTTAAAAAATTTCTGACTTTGACGGTAATTGAACTCTGGACCTTATAGTTATAGTTCATAGTTCAGTTCTTTATTGTACATAGGTATTATGTGTGATAACACTTATACATGGTACATGGTCAGCAAAATATTGGTTACAGTAACATTTACAGCAAAGCACCAGCCCACACGGCAACACAACTAAAATTACATTCGAATTCGCTTTTGAGCTAACACAGATGGCTATCACAGATACAGATGAACATGCTTAAAATAAAATAAAATGGTGATAAGATTGCATTGGAAGCAGATACGCTTACCACAAGACCAACGAGCCACACACAAGACGAATAATATAAAATAATATAAAAAAATAAAACGAATACAGTGCTAAATTCAGACATTTTATGCAGGAACATGCCTATGAAGGGAACGTTTCTTTAGCAGGGTTTCACTTATTCTCCCTGATAACCTATTTTACAACATTATCGGTATTGAGTTTTTCATTTTAAATTATCCTTTCTATCTTCCGCTAACAAAATTTAACCTGAAAAAAAACTAATGACTGCTGGAAAGGAATAAGCATGTACCGGTAGTAGGGAAGACGAAACCCGACTTTTTTACAACCTGGGTACCCGTACACATTACCAGCGGGTTTCCCGGGTGGTAACATTTAAAAATTGTGTGGGGTGTCTAATGAACTGTGAAGAAATGCGCTCATCAATTATCGTAATATCTCAGACGTAATGCCGTTCTATAAACAATGAAGTAGTATTTCATAATCACTAAAGAGGAAAAGCAGCAGGCCATTAAGATAACACCCACTGTTCCTTGCATTGCATCTGCTTTATATCTTGTCACAGTCTAGTCAAGGTCACGATGCGTTGGCGCGGGGAGAGGGGGTTGGGGCGAAAGCGGGAATGCTGGCGCTCAGATAATTATAAAAAGATAAGGAAAGGCCAATTGCTGCAGTATCTCTATATGAGTAGACGGGCGACTTCGTTGGGCGGGTACCGATTGTCCTCCCTAACCAGTAGTAAAATTATTAAATTTATTCTCTTGGGCATAAGTTGCATATTGGATTACTATATTGCAACAGGCCAGGCCCTACTCCCTTATGAACATGAACAAAATTTTACTCTTGTTTGTGGTGATAAAACGAAAAAGTACCCTACAAAGAAATGGGGCATTCACCCTTGGTGATATCCCCAACAGTACTTGCACTACCACCCCACTCGGCGGACAAGTAGCAAGGACAGTCTGGAGCAAGCCGTGTGGGCCCCCACCACTCCGAGAGCGAGGCTGAATGCCCTGTTTCTTTGTTTTCCAAGTAGCTGCACAAGTAGCAAGCTATTTATTTTATTGTTCTCTATGCTTTCCTAACCTGTCAACCCTTCTCCAATCTAAAAAATGTATCTACTTGGTTAAATAGCTGTAGCAGTAAGTTACTTTTTAAAAGTGGGTTTAACAACACTGCTGCAGCACATACCTAAATAATAACTCCCTTATAACTAGAGATACGGGTTTTTAGCGTTTTAGGTTTTTTACGATACAAAATGCTAATTTTGGCTAATTTTACTAAAAATAATGTTTTTAAAGCCTATTGAGAACTAGTTTATCAATGTATTGTAACATTTTATATGACTATTGAATTGAAATGTTCCTATAATTCATCATTTATAATAAAAGAGTAAGAAACACCCTGCATTTAAGGTTTTGGTGGTAAGGAAAGCAATTTATGCTAAATTTGTCAAAATTAATGCTAAATATTCTGAATTTAAATGCTTAAAAAAGTATCTCTACTTATAACCCGCAGCGCGCTGGCCATGAACTGCAACGCGACAGTGAATCCGACGGAGGGGACAACTGCCGAGGACTGGAAGGGCGGCAAGCCTGTGCGGGTGGTGCGCAACTGGAAGCTGGCCAAGCACTCCAAGTACGCACCCGAGGAGGGAAACCGCTACGACGGGCTGTACAAGGTCGTGCGCTACTGGCCTGAGGTCGGCAAGTCCGGCTTCAAGGTCTGGCGCTACGAGCTGCGCCGAGATGACAACACCCCGGCACCCTGGACGACCAAGGGGAAGAAACACATCAGCGAGCTGGGGCTAACCATGAAGGTGAGACAGAGAAATCTCAATAATTGTAATTAGTTGATTCTAGGGCTGGGCAAAGAAAACGATATTTCGTTACGTTATCGATAAGCGGGATTATTTTCGATATTGATATTTGGCTTCGTATTGAAATTTACACTACAAATGCGAAATTTGTGCAAAACCCGCAGCAGAGAGAGATAGAGTACTTGCGCCTGCGCACGAAGGTATAGGCGTATTGTTTACTGCCATGGACTGCATCCTAGTCTGGGGGGAGTGTGTGAGACAGGTATCATCAAGTTTTGACAACAAGGCTGCGATGCCACATTCAAGCGATCAGCACATTTCTTCGTAAATCAAATTTTAACTGAATAGAATAGACTTTGAATAAATTAATTAAAAAGATCAATTTGGGTTTAAATCGCACCGCATTCCTATTAAAAGTAACCTGCGTATGTCATAGATAGGAGATGCCAAATGGCTAGTTGCATGTGCGTGTTGTTCCAGGAAACTAACCCGTGTGAGCATATGTTTCAGTACCCCGACGGCTACCTGGAAGCCGAGGCCGCCAAGGAGATCCAGGCCAAGAAGAAGGAAGAGGAGAAATCTGCCAGCCGGAAGTCTGGCGCCGGGAAGCGAACCCCCCTGACGGAGCGCGAGGCCCCCAGCCCGGACAACAAGCGGCCAAAGCTGCTCGCGTACAAACTAGACCCGGACGTGGAGAGACTCATCTCCGCGGACGTCAACACGAAGATCTGGTCATTCTGCAGGGAGGCGCTGATCGACGGAAAGTCCAAGTTCATCGAGAGGGTGACGGAGGTGTTCTCTTGTATCTGCTGCCAGGAGCTGGTCTTGCACCACAGACTGCATGCACAACATATGCAAGGTAGGAGCAGAGCAGAGCGTAGGCTTGTTTGTAGGGCTGGGAGGCGCTGGTCCACGGCAAGTCCAGGTTCATCCAGAGAGTGACGGAGGTGTTCTCTTGTATCTGCTGCCAGGAGCTGGTCTTGCACCACAGACTGCATGCTTGTTTATAGGGCTGGGATTCGATTATCGATGTCAAACCGATAATTTTGACATGACATCGAAAAAAAATTTATAATTTTATAACTTTTCCTTCACCAAACTGTATGAAATTATCCTTTCGGGATTAATAGAGATGTCGATAAAATTCCCTTCCACCCACCAGAAAAATTGCTGTAATTTTTAAACCAATATTATTGCTCAATAATCCTTTTCGATTATGGACAACTTTTTTTTTTCATTTGGTTAGTCTGGAAACACTCCTCCTGTAGGTGGAATTGATATTATTTAAAAAAATAATAAAATAATATATTTTTTCATTTCATATAATATTATAATCTTTTATTTTATAGTTGTGCAGCCCTAGTATTTCTCTTGTTGATATTGTCATCTTCAAGCTGATGCTGATGTTGTCATTGTTCCAGGAATGCCTGAAGCGTTCGTTTGCCGCCGAGGTCTACACGTGCCCGCTGTGCCGTCACGAGCTGGGCAAGGACTACAAGGTCACGGTCAACGCCAACCTCTCGGAGGCGCTCGTCAAACTCTTCCCGGGCTACGAGGTCGGACGGTAGACCGTTGTCCGCTACAACATGGACTCGCGTACCTTGCTTCGCCATTCACTGAGGCAGATCCTCGTATCAACAGTTTCGTTGGCTGGTACTGGTGGGCAATGCTACGCTTTTGACCAAACTCTAACTTCTGAGAAAAAAAAAATCAGTTTTAAATCGAAAACTTGTAGGTCTACAAAATCAGGAAGTAAGATAAATTGTTAACTTTAGAGCAGACTTAATTGAGAGTTTAAATTCTATTTTGGTGCCAAAATCAATTTTAAATTGCATGATGTAGGCTATTACAAAGAAAGAAGGCTGTAATTTCAATACAAAGTTAGAGTTAAGTTCAAAATTTTGATAATTACTTACTTAAAACTAAAATTAAGAACTGGAACCAAACTTAAAAAATAGTTCAGTTTGAGTTTGCAATTTTGAGCGTTTGCCGTTTGCCCATCCCACTTCTACCTGGATTCTTCCGTATTATGTACCGTATTGTTCCGAATATAGCGCGATGTTTTTTTCCGAAAATACTATCTCAAAAACAGCACTCGCGTTATTTCCGCACGCTTGCATTTGAAATAGCGCCTGAACATAGGCCACGCCTCTATACAACTCCCGCGCATAGTCTGCTGCGCTTCGCCCCGCCCACCCACTCGAAGCCACTGAACTCGGCCGAACCTTGGGCGAAACTGTCTGCTAGTCGTCAAAATCCTTGGCCGTAATCACATCGTGACCTAGCTTGACCTACATAGATTTTGTTCGTCGGGGTTGTCTATCTACGTTGCTAAGAGTCTACGTAACGTAATAATGAGTGATGAAGGAGAAGATGAAATGTTTTAAGATGAACAAATGAAGACTGCTGATCGCGTGGTAAAGAAAGGTTCCTCTGCCTTACAAATTAGCAAGGGATTGCAAAGGAGCTAGGCCTAGGCCTACGACCATAGATACTAGGGCCTAGTATAACCCACCCCCCCCCCCCCCCACGACGTAAACATTGAAGACCAGGAATCAGACTGGTGAACTGTGGTTGACATGTGAGCTTGTGCTTGGCCCTACCCTGTATAAAACCATAGGCCTAGGCCCTAACATTGATCAAAATGTTTTGTTGTTAGTGTTTCATGTACATTTTAATTTTCTTTGATTTTTTTCTTTTTTCTTGAAATGATTCTGAAAAATTGGGGGTCGTGTTATATTCGAGGTCGTGCTATATTCGGAACAATACGGTAATATCTAGGTTGCCGTCGATAATCGAAATATCGATCGATACGATATCAGTAATATGATATGATAATCGATTCAAGTATTTGATATGATATGATATGATTATCGATTTAAATAGTGACATCGATGTTTTCGGGGTTTACCATGCTTAAAAATGCCGCGCTGTCGTATCAAGCGCCGATTGGTTGTCGAGTAGCCATCGCTGCTCAAGTATAATGCCACGCCACCGCCGCCAGTGCGCATGCGCTCGCAGCGCGATACAAGGCGATACGAAAACATCGCCCGGCCCGATTGCGATGTATTCAGTACGGCTCGACGTGTTGTGGCGTGAACTTCTCTAGCGTCAGTCTGCCCAATTATATTGAATTCGCGATGTTTTCCGTGTTTCTGCTTCCTAGGCTCAATTTGGAATTTGATATGATAATCGATTTGGGTCTATGATATCGATATATTTCGATATGATAATCGATTCGATGCCTCCGATTATCGATCACGATTTTCACATCGAACGCAACCCTAGTAATATCATAATATGATATGATGTAGTTGTTATCTATGGATCGAGAAATGTATGTTTAATGTTTATGTAGGTTAAATATTAATGTCGTAGATCATGTATTGGCAGTTCACTAAATTGACATCTTTTGTCTTTGGCAACTAGTGGTATTTTAAGTTCGGAACAAATTTTAAATATTTTCTGAAAAAAAAGACTTATTATTGTTAAATATATTATATTGATGTGAAATATTGGTCTGCTGTAGAATTGTCTTCTTAATTAATTGACTTGAAATCTCAAACGTCAGACTTGAATGATTAAACCTTTGAGCTTGAAAGTTTTACGCTTGTCTTAACAATGGCTGGTCTGACATTAAATAGTTATTACTGTCAAGTTTTATATTATAGTCTATTTTCAATTTAGATTCGAATGAGAGAGGCTTTAGCACATAATTCATTCCACTTAATTTCCTTTCCGTCGCGATGTACCTAATGTACGGTGCAGTTGTCCGGATCTTAGCTTTCACTTTATAATGACATGTTGCACGCCATCTTTGAAACCTTGTATTACTTTAAGTGTTCAGTATGTAATGAATGAAAACCTTCGTAATCGTAGGTCGTAGCTTGTTTTCAGCATCAAGCAAACGAGACAAACGTTATTTTAACTGTATTTAACTAGTGCTGAATACGTTATCTAATGTAGGGAATAATAAACACTTGACCGAGAGTATTTCTTGTAAATTTGGGGCTATTTTCTGCCCAGTTCTTATTAGTTATTAGTTTTTGTCCAGGTAATGAAAATTAAGTAAAGCAGGTGAACTTTATGTTATGTTTAAAATAAAATAAACAAATGTACGACAATGTAACAAACTGTTGTAGCACTAGTATGTAACGAATAATGAACAGAGATGTGTGGGTGTTTACAAAACAGAAGATCCATTCTAAGAATTCGGATCTTCCTCAATGCTGTTGCTAGTGAGTGTTAGTTGTAGGCTATACGAAGTAGCACCTTATGAACCGGAAGCCAAGATTAGCTGGAACGGAGACCATATTTACTTCTAAATGATTAGACTTTGTGATCATAAACTGTTAAGTACATTCCGTACATGGAGATGGGTGTGGTAGTATTGTTTAGCTGTATATGTAATATTAAACCTACGGTATATTTTGTATTATTTAAGAGACGGACTAATGTACTTTAGTGGTACGTGGACAGCGTTAGGATTACGGGTTGAGTCGTCTCCAGGGCTTGTTACGATTAGCGTCTCATACATTTTGTTTAATAATAATTGGCAATTGCACACAATACATGTTTATAAGATTTAAGAATATATTGGTAGATTTTTTGAAACGGTGCAACCTCAGCCAAAGACACTTCATGGCTAAGAGTATAATAATCACTTCTAAAGGACTGAGATCATTCTAATGATGTACGGGCAAATTATGATTAACATTTTCGTTATCAGTTTAAGAGAAGTCGCTGAGGCTAGCGCGAGAAAAGTGCGCCCGCTTGGGTTTTTGGATGAGCGAAGCGAAGACTTCAATTTCACCGACCCCCCAAAAAATTTAGCTCGGGTGTTTTTTTTTTTTTTTTTGTTTTTCCGTCTGTTTGTTCGCTCTCTACCGGGCAAACGGCATATCCGATCTTGATGAAAATTTGACAGGACCTTCGAAATCTCTGAACTTAGAGGTGTATTGTTTTTGGGTACAATCGAAGAAATATTTCTCATGAATATCGTACTTTTACGATTTTTTTTCGATTTTTAGTGCGATATTTTCGTGACATTTGGGCCGATTCTGACCAAACGGGTGGGGCTACAATGTTCATATTTCACATGGACATTAAGGTAATGGTTATGTATTGCTTTCTGAAAGAAAAAGTTGAAAAAGTTATCCAGAATTTATTGAAATAAAGCTTTTAATATAAGTTTTTTGATTTTTTGTACGATATTTTCGTGCCATTTGGGCCAATTCTGACTAAACGAGTGGGGCTACAACGTTCAAATTATACATGGACATTGATGTTATGGTGATGTAGTACCTTATCAAAGAAAAAGTTGAAAAAGTTAGCAAGAATCCATAGAAATAAAGCTTTTAATAATACCAATTTTTTACGGTAAATAATACCAAATTACAAGAAACAAGAGAAACTTGACAACAATCACCTACAACGCGTAGGCAGCAAAACAAAGCACTTGCATAAGTAAAGATATTCCACGCAAACTAAAAACTTTTAAAAGCTCATCCATCAACGCGGCGGGACTTTAGCGTTTTCCTAGTGCAACTGAATGGTTACTTATATTATCATGTTATCATATCATATTTATCATATTTTATTCAGAAAGTCGAAATTGATGAAATCCCCATTCTTTCTTTAAACTTTTGGTTTATAAATAAGCATGTGTGTTAAAGTTAGTTATTGGGGTGTGTTGATTTAAAATTAAACGTTCGGATCCAGTGCTAAATTTGCTTAAAAAAATCTAGGCACTTTTAAAAAACAAAACACTAGACCCTCACTAGACATGCACTAGACCCTCACTGGACCCTCACTGGACGCGCACTAGACCCTCACAAGGCGTGCTCTGGACGTACACTGGACGCACTCTAGGTCCTCGCTATATGCGCACCAGACGCACTCTGGACGCGCACTAGCATCGGCGACTCGTAATTGTTTTTGACCAATATGCTACAGCCTGCTGATGGCTGGAATCATTAAACTTTTACATGTCATTGAATTTGATTTGATTTGAAAGAGTTATCTATACATTGAATTATTCATATATCAAATGAACATAAAATAATTAATCAGTTCCAATGGCAACATAAAATGGCATTGACAAATTATTATTTAACCAACATAAGTAATAATTATGTAAATCGGTTTACCAGAAGGGAGCGTTACACAAGCGAGGCTGTTGCTGCGGTTCGCCATATTCACCTTCACCGCATCAACGTTCTCTATTTCCTCGTGTGATTCACTTTCTCTGTATATCTTGTTCGGTTTATCTCTGGCCAAATAAAGCTATCAACATGTTATGTAAGACAAGTATTAAAATGTGATTGCTTTGAATCATATCTTTAATAATATGTATATATAGATATAGGCCTTCTACCATGCTTGCAACATATTTAGGAATAGTGTTACTGTTAGTACGGAGTTCTCTCTATTAAGATAAAAAATAATTACAATTTGATAGTTTAGTCCTTTTCCTTTTAGGCCTTTTCCTATTTGTAACAATTTGATAGTTTAAATAATCTTAATATTTGGAACATACCTGTTTAGCATTTTGTTTCATTTATTTGAATCACGTATTAGTTTTAGTCAGTATATTAATATTATGATTGTATTCAAGAATAGGTAATGACCTGGAGTTGAACGTAAGATAGTTTCTGCAATGATTGTCACCAGCGTTGTTTCCAGAGCAACGGGTAAGAGTTACGTCCTCTCTCGGATGAGATGTGTAACGCGTGATTACGATGGCTACATTCAGAATTGTTGATTGTAATGTTGTATCCAGGTATAGATAGATATAGACTGTTTATTCTTATGTTTCTGTAAATAAAGAAATGTGAAGTCTCTTCAATGTATTTTATGATAAATACCAGTTATTATTATTTCATTTGAATACACTTCTACAACCTACCCTTTCTTTACATTCATTACCATCATGTAAAAATATTATGTGTCAAACAAATAAAACGTCTAAATTTTTCCACAAAAAATTCTTGATAACCAAAATTTGTTTTTTTGTCTGTAGAGTTCAAGAGTACGTGGGCAGTGATAAAATTGCCACATTTGATTTTTCCGTCCCCAAATTTACAAAGGCTAACTCCTTTTGCACATTGGCTCAATTAAGTTAACCTCGCCCAATTAGCAGTATGTAGAGTAGTAGGCCCTAACTGAGTTTATATTTTCCTAAATTTCGTTTTGAATTAATTGGTTGATTATACCGTATTGTGCCGAATATAGGCCGACCCTTAATATAAGCCGACCCCCTAACTTTTCTTGTTGAAATATTAAAAAACATGAAAAAGCATATGCAAATATTATCTGGCAAGGGACTTTGAGACTTAAAATAATAAAAAAAGGGTAGGCTTATATTCAGAACAATACGGTATTACTTAACGTCTCATATAAATGCACTTTAGCTATTCGAGACGATGACTGGTGATAGATGAGGATGAAGTATGAACAGAAGGGAGGAGAGGAAACCCGGTACCGGCACGTAGCCTAAAGTGCTGCGCACAATTGGCATAGCATAAACGTAGCGCAACGCAAGCACAACACAAGAAATATAAACAAGTGCACCTGGCTGCTTGAACACACAATTCACGTATGCATAGCGTAGGCGCGGAAGCACAGCGCAAGCGATGGTTATATTTTATATTTCTTATGCTTGCGCTTGCGCTTGACCAATAGGAATCCAGAAACAACACGACTCAACACAAACGCCCATTTTCAGTTAAATCAAATTCACAACTATTGTTGTTTGTGTCTGTGTCAAATTATTAATCATGGACGAACTCACAGAAGACGACGTCATTATCGAGTATGAAGTTGAGTCGACGTCTAGCGACGAGCTGCTAATTACGTATTTTAGGCAATATCCGCATCTATGAAAATAGGCTACTGCAAATGGTTTCAAAGACGAAATGTCAAACGCAAAGTTGACATGCAGTCATCTGATCACGAGCCTTCTAAACCTTTGCACGGCCTTGTAGTTTCTTTACGCCACGCTTCCGTTATGACAATTGTGCACGCATTTTTCCTTGTGTTGCGCTTATGTTGCGCTTGCGTTGCGCTACGCTTATGCTATGCCAATTGTGCGCCGCACTTAAACCTTTCGAGAAGTACCAAGGGTACCAACGGCTTAACGTCCCATCCGAAAGGACGGTGTAACCTTGACAGTCATATAGGTTCCTCCACTAACCCGGACTGCCGAGCAGATGTCGAGGAGAACAAAGCCGTTACACTAGCTCTCGAATCCTCCATCTGCTCTAACGAGCGGTATACGTGAGTTTCAGGGCAGAGCGGTCACCCACTCTACCCTTGACCACGCCCGATTCTGCTTAACTTCGGTGTTCGAGTGGGAACCGGTTAAACGACCTCGGCTAAACCTCTTGGAAATTGTAAAAAGTGTTGTTATAAGTTTGTATTGTTTTTTCGCATTTCTCGCATTGCAAAACGGTGATACAGTCAATCATATTACTAAAAAGTAAAATCCATAGGAAATTGCAATATGTGCATAAGTCACCACAGTATCCACCACCTGGTGATTGCTTCTACAGCCGTTAAAAAGTGGAAACAATACGGCACCATTTAATCAGAAGAAAATATTGTAGATGAAAATATTGATGTCAAGTCTGACCCTAAATCGGCAAATTTGCAAAGGGGCTAGCCTTTGTGATTTTTTTAATGATAACATGAAATGCATGATGGATGGGTGAATTCTATCCCAGGCTGTATGTACCCTAATGAGAGTCGTGTTGATTGACAGTGACAGTTCCCAGTTTGGTTCATCCATTGAGTAAGAAAACCGCACCCAAAAATTTCTGCTCTGAATCAAATAACCTTCTGTAAATCTTGCATTTCTTTCCGATATCATAATGAATAGGTTATTTGTCAATGGAAGAACTCTCATTTTAATATTCTAGCCTTTGCGAGTTTTTTTTATGAAAACATGAAATGCATGATGGGTCAATTCTATCCCAGGCTGCATGTACCCTAATGATAGTCGTGTTTGACAGTGACAGTTCCCGGTTTGGTTCATCTGTAATGCGGACTAATGCCGCTCCACCACTCGTAGCTCGTAGATGTTGGATGAGTTCGAGGGCGGATTGGACTCTTCGAAGGACTTGGTTTTTGGCTGCAACCTGGACTACGGCAGCCGGCACCGAAGGATGGCTGTAGTTTGTCGTGGGGAGCCAGGACCCGCCTTGCCGTAGATGTTAGGGGTGGTTTGGGGGAAACAGATGGTAGGGGAAGCTTTCTCTTTCCAGTGACTGTAGCCGAGTTACTTTTGTGAATCTGGTGGTTTATTGTATAGAGTACTTTCTTGATAATTTAGGTGATAGTTAAACAGAGTTACAGAATTATAAATGTGAATTTAGACTAGTTTGAATCAGACTTAGCCCCACCTGTCTTTGAGAGCACACCAGACCCTACTCTAATTTCTGTCACACCCAGACTGCCACCTGTCCTAGTCTCTAGTCAAGTCACTTCCTTCCTAATAACCTCACCTGGTGAATGTCAGCAGCCACCAGCCGACGCATCCAACATTTAACAAAACTGCTGACTGCTGACATCCATGAGTTGATCCGATAACTGCTGCTTTTATGGGAAGCACAGAAACCATCTACCTGCTGCCAGTAAGCCTAGAAAAGATGGTTACAGATAAAAGCATCAGACACCAAACATAGCAGCTGCACAAAAATAATCGTGCAGCCTTTAAAACATGATATTAATTAGTTAGGGTAACTTTGAAGAGAAATCAAAGATTTCACGTTCAAATAAATTATCTCTGCGCGGAATTTTAAGCCGTCATCTAGCCTAGGCCCTAGGCTGGTCATCGACCCATAATTGCAAGCTTGAATTAAAAGAAGTGTAAGCTCGCAATAATATTCTTAGCCATTCCGAATATTATTGTCATTTTCAGTCCACTACAATATCGTAAATCCATTTTCTACAAAAACAATTTATTAACTTGGAAGCAAACTGACATTTCAACGCCGCCATGACACTAGCTGGTTTACTGGCGATACTGAGCGAGAAACCTCCAGCACTTTCAGTTACTGAAGGCGCTGGGCCAGCAATTTACGGGACGCTCAGCACACTGCTGACAGCAGTTAACGGAACGGTTACAGTAAAGCTGGCTACTGGTTCAGTACGTCCAGCAGGTAACGGAACGCACTCCATAACAGTGAAGCAACTAGTACAGGGAAGTGAGCTTGCTACACCTGCCACTTTGCACAATCAACCTAACTTGCTATTTTATAATTAATAGGCTACATGAAATTACAATTACCAAGTACAAAATTACAAAATACAATTACAAAAGAAACTTAACAATAAATTTAAATTAAACTAAACCCAATTACATTAGCATAACGGCCAGCTTCACTACATTGCCCCACCCTTTCAAACAGAACCATATCTCTTGAGGTGTGGTTCCTGTTTCCAACATCACTTCACAATCAGTTCAAGTCCAAATCACAGAGATGAACCAGCCCATAGTAGACTAACTGGCCCCGGACGATGATCCCTCCTCCAGCTTGCGGAAGGCACGAAGACACACAGTCAGCTAGGCTTTAGGCTGAATCTAGGCCTAAGTCCAGAAGCGATTCCCGTCGGGTGCAGTCTAAGTCAATTGGGTAGGCTCAGCATCTTTGCAACCACAAAACTACGAACAGTATCCAAACTCCAATCCTGACATGAGACATGTAGGCCTAGGCCTAGCTACTTGGATTAATTTTAACATATTATTGTAGCCAGCAAACATAACCTCCTGCCCACATTACAAATCACATCCAGCATAATTATATCAAGGTTGCACAACATGGTCACAAACCTAGACTTTATTCATTTATTCCCCCACTAAAACCCTTTACTACTTACAATTCATATATTCCCTTCTCTGGATTCCAAAAACAAGCCTAATTCCTGTCAGAATCATCTGTCAAAATTGAAAATACACATGATTTACAGTCAGTGTTACCAACCCTATGACCAACCCAACACACCACCGCCTTGTGAACAGCAATTTTTCTGAGGTCTTTGGCTAACCCACGCGACGCCAGCCGACCCATAACCTAAAATGGCGTCCTTGTGACCCGATATTTTTCCTTCAATATTACGGTAATTATCTTTATACTATTACTAATAACTACTTCTGTTCAATAATCTGACATAAAATAACTAGTCTACACAGTGAAGTATCCTCTATAACTGTTTTATTCTTCCTAGAAGTGTTAAAATGCTGGTCTCCAAGTCACGACGAGGCCTTGCAACGCTGCTCCAAGATGCCCAGTAGGCCTAGGCCTACGCCTACGTAGGCCCTAGCTTAGCAATGCTTTGGATATGCCTGCGGTAAGTAGTTATTAATTGACCTTGTTTAATTGTGGCTCAGCCTAGGGGCAGATTATAGGCATATTAAACATTATCGTTATAAACTAGCCTAGGGGTCAGACCTAGGCCTAGGCCTATGGCTTGGATGTTAGGTAGGCTAGGCCTAGGCCCTAGGCCTACCTAGGGCAGGCCCTAGGCCTATAGGCTCCTTGCAAGTTGTTGTTGTTGTTGTTGTTCTCCTCTACTATTGACGGTTAGTCGGTGGTAGATTGTTCTTCCTTCCCTCATTATTTTCATCCCTCTTAATCAATTTTATCTTGCATCCTTCTTCTTTTTAGTTTCCCTTCTTATTTCTTGCCTTATTTCTGTAGATTGTGCTTTGTGCTTTCAGCCCATGCTTCCTTTGTTCCTCTCATTTTCCTTCATCCCTCTCATGAATGACTGATCTGTGAGAGTTTGAATAGCATTCCCTTTCCTATCTCTTTATCCCTCTTTCTTCTTAAACTAGTCAGGGTGAACCATAGGCAGTGGCTTTAGAGCTTTTAGTGACTTTTTAAATCCTTTAATATCGACGTCAACAACCAAGAAACAATTAATGAATTGAACTGATCACCGCCTGCTCGAATGGGATGAACCCATCTAGACTGCCTGTTTTGTGAAGCTGCCTTCACTACCTACACGTCGGCGAGCGCCGAGTGCTCGGTGCCGAGGCGGGCGCTCGATGAACTATTTACCCCCTCTCCAGAAATAGGCCTAGTCATAATATGAATGAGAGTTGCAACGATTAATACATTATTTTCAGCTTTAAACTGTATGGTTAATTATGTTTTCGATTTTTGAGACGTAAATATATTAATAAATAATTCAAACACGCTTGATATCGTTAACTTCCGGTCGAGCGCCGGCCCAAAAGTTGAACTGAACCAACTTCAGCGCTCCTCGGCGCTTCGAAGCGTAGCTCCATCGTGATTGGTCGAAACAGCCACTTCCGGCAGCGAGTGCTCCTCGCCGACGTCCAAGTAGTGAATGCAGCTTGAGCCAACATTTCGGTCCTAATCACAGTCGATGAAAGAAGATTTTTGCGCCGTAACTAGCACGCTCTGTTGAGTATATGAAGAAACATGACAGGTTTTGTTTACCGACACACAGTCACACACACACAAACAGTTAGACACACAGACAACCAGAGATCTTAGATAAAGGTTTTTAGTTGGAGCTTCTTTGCAACTTCAAATTGTTCAAATTGCGCTTTCTTGCGGAATTCTTACAAAGCTCTGCCTTTTGTTGGTCAATTATTTAACATGGGAAAATGACTCACAAAACAGGCAGTCTAGCCTATTTGGGTTCATCCCATTCTAGCAGGCGGTGGAACTGATGGACAGACAATAATTATTGCCTAGACAACCGACTGTTCATCAGTTCAATTCATTTGTTTCATTGTTGTTGATGTCACTTGCAAGGAGCCTAGGCCTATAGGTCCTGGGCATTGTAAGCCTAGGCCCTACCCCCAACCCATAGATACTACTATACCCTCCCCCTTAGATGTGCCACTCTCTATGGGCGAAATAAAGAACTCTTTGGAGGCCATTTTGAATCAGTGCAACGCCTAGCGGCTGGCCTGAGAACTTATTGAGGATAGGCGGTATATGCAGTGACCTACTATTTCTACTTTGGTAAATGCAGTCACCTACTATTTCTACTAAATATTCCTTGGAATAAAATGTCGCTACAAAAATAGAACAGCGTGTTTTGGTTACATATTTTATTACAAATAGCAATTTAAATACACACACACAAAATTAAAATAATTACATAATCACCCTGAACAGGGTCTAGGGAACAGGCAAGACTAGATCATGCCCATGATGGGATATGAAGAGAGAGAGAAAGGGGAAGCTAAGGGCAAGATGAAAGAAACTGGGCATGTAAAGTGCATAAGTGCAAAGGATTAGAGAAGAGTGAATAAGGCAAGCCTAGAAGAAGGGATAGGCCTACCCTATGTAGAAGGGGAATGACTAAGTATGAAGGAACAAGGAAATGGAATTACAATAAGAAGGAAGGAAGGAAGGAAGGAGATAACAAACCTACCACCGACTTTAGTCATTTGTAGGGAAGAAACCAAATACCAAATACCAAATACCGAATCACGTAGAAATGACAAAACGCCTGCTTGTTGGCTTGTAGTGGGGAGGTCTTCCATCGTCTTGAGCTTTGAAAATGAAGCAGAATGCACTGCAGCAACCATGCAGTCTTTTCAACATCTGATTGAAGAATCACGAGCCGTTTTTTTCTGAGGTGCTCTCGGGTATAATTGCGAAGTTTATTGTGAATCTTCTGCCAGCAATCTTTGACGATCTTGCTTCTTTTCTTGCTTGCTACGATCGGCAGAGGTGCTGTGGGTATAGGCTAGGAGGCTAGGCCTAGCCTTAGGCCTACGACGGGCTCGGCCGCAAAATGAATTTACACAGCGCATATACCTAACAACTCGTCCTTAGCCCTTTCTCACCTTTTGTGGTCACTAAAATCACTTTCTATATTGGTTGGGTTGTAGGCCTAGGCCTACATTGCAACGTTTAAAACCAAATATTATGCCTTGAAACTTAAACTTTCAAATGAAGTTGTGCGAGCCATGTGACTTTCACGTGCGTTTCTAAGACTTTTGTTTTGTCAATATTTTGAACTTGACTAATCGATCAGTCGGCGAGAAGTCGATAAGTCGTAAAAAAAGCGACGATGACACTCTGGTGCCTGGCCTGAGAACTATACTAGACTCGAAACAGTTGAAGGCACACTGCCACACTATTTACCATTGCACTTTCAGCACCCTGCCCCAACCCAAAGGGATATTTTATAGGCCCAGGCTAGCCAAGGCCTAGCCTACACAAAGCCCGGAACTTGTTCGGTTGGGGGGGGGGGGGGTGGCGGTCTAAAATAAAACGGAGTGGATATTCGTACAGTCAGCCGGAAAAATAGTGCAAAATTATTCGTACAGGGCGCTCTTGCTCAATGTGTAATGTGGTACAGTGTCAACAATGACAGTAAGATTAGTGCACACAACATTGGGAGAAGCTCCTTTAAATGGGAGGTTAAGGCAATGGTTGCTGGATAAAGAACTCTACTCTTTGTCAGAGTTCTGCAGCTAGGGGGACTGAACATTGGCCTCAGTCTCAGCTCTTAGGCTTGTGTGAACTGTTTGTAATCTGTACGGTAACTTAGTGTTAAAAGTTAAATCTAGCCAATAGTGATTCTGTATAGTTGTACAATTGTAAATATGCCCCTTTGTATCATAACTTTTTATCCTAATCTGTAGTTAGTAATGTAGGCTACGGTACAGTAGACATTTATTTATACAGTAGGTACTGTATTTGTTAATATGTCTAATAAATACTAATAGGTAGTATTATTAATACATTTCTTGACAAAACTAGTCCACCACAATGGTGGGTGGACGACGCATAAGTGTACCAAAGAAGGCTAATAATCAAACAAAAAGTGCAAATAGTATATAATTATTGGTACGACTGACTGACTGTCCGATTATAGTTGGTAGGGGTAGTTGTTTATTCACTATTATAAATTTACATTCATTTGGTTTTTGTCATTTTAGCTAGTAGATACAAGAATCAGAAATATCATTAGGTAGAGGAGAGCTATAAACATAGGCTAAGGGTAACACTGCTTTAAATTATATTCCTGATAGCAAAGCCACTGTAGAATGTAGATTGAGTCACAAACCATGACCTAGCCAACATTCCCATCAGGGCCTACACCGAATAGTATTTTTACGAACCGGATAATCGTTTGAGAAACCGGTTAAAAACCGTTTTTTGCTCCGCAAGATTTTGTGTGTTTATTTCCCCCCCCCCCGGCACTGCACTAAACAGCTCATCAATTATCGTAATATCCCAAGACATAATGCTGTCCCATAAACAATGATGTGTTGGCAGGCCATTAAGATAACACTCGTGATTCCTTGCATCAGCTTTTTATCTTGTCACAGTCTAGTCAAGGTTACGATGCGTTGGCGCGGGGCGGGGGAGGGGGGGGGCTGGAGCCGGAATGCTGGCTAGAGTAAACAAGATAAGGAAAGACCAGCCTCCACAGTATCTCTGTTCTCATGTGATTAATTTCAGTTATTACCGGTACCTCTGGTGACAGCTTTGACATCTAGCAGATTGAAAACATTAGAATTGTTATGGTTGGTTATAAGATCTCGAGTGGTTAGACAGAAGGGATAGGGTGGGGGGGGGGGGGGGCATACTCAACACACTGCCACAAGTCGGCGGCATGAACAAAGGACATTATAATTCGAAAGAAAATCGCCGCCAAGCACAAAAGAAATGAGAAAGCGCATGTTTAAGTGACACCTGTGTTGCACGGGAAAGCGCGGCGAACTGAAAAAACTTTATTTTTGAATTTTTGAAAAACCGGTTTACGAAATGAAAACCGGTTTCCTACGTAACCGGTTTCAAACCGGTTTCCGATTATTCGATGTAGGCCCTAATTCCCATTAGGCCTCTGCTTCTTTCTTGGATTACCACTTTGCACAAAACCCTATCTTTTTTTAACCTTTTATTGTTGATTTTACTGGGGAGTGGTAGATATAAGCACTGCAATTTAAGCAATTGGTAGGGATAGATTACTGTTCCGGTAGCTAGGCATATGTTACTTCAATTTCATTTTATTTATTCATCATCCTGTAGGCCTACATAGGCCTACACACAAGTAGCATCTAGGCCTACCTACCAACCCGACCAGTCGACCATTATTTTGACACGCCACGGCCCACGGGGCATGGTAACCGTTATTCTAGCCCCAGTCTATCAACGCAAAGCAGTGTTGCCAATGCAGCAGTTTGCCGCTAGATTTAGCATTTTTGAAAGTCAAAATGTGGTGAAAATATAAAATTGAGACTAGCGGTGACACAGCGTTTTTCAGTTTTCAAGACAGCTGCAAACTTGACACAAATCCTTTAAAAATCCTCAAAATGTGTTTTGAAATTCCTCATTTTAAGCGTGTTTGCAGTCATCCCCGAACTTATTTCAATTATTTGATGTAAAATAATACTTACCGGTAGTTCATAAACTGAGTACGATATTTCAATTTTTTATTTGATGTGAGGCTTTGATTTACTTTGTTTTTCGATACATTTTTAATTACCATTATCATCTTGTATGAAGCACTTTTTGCAATTTCATCAAAGTTAGCAGTGCAGCCCTTGAATTTGGCGGTGTTTTAAGTTGGTACTAGCGGCCTTGGTGCTGGGGGTATTGGCAACACTGGTGCAAAGCTTTTACTGTAGATGCTCTGGAATAGTAGGCGCTATTGAGATGAGTCACGTGCGCAGCAGACCAACTGTAGTGCATTAAAGTCTCGATACTGTAATGTATTGACTCATTGTTATACTTGTACTGTGATGTACGCCTATGTACCTGAAGCCTATCTTAGTGGCTGTGTAGGCGGTTGCACCTTCGTCGGCAAGAGGCTCTACCTCTCCCGCAAGGACTTACGCTCCCGCTCGAGCTACAGTGCTGCTCGGTGTTAGAACTCTGAACTACAGGAAAATCAAAAAGCACTAGGCCTACTATCTGTATCATCTTTGCTTCTTGGTTAAATCACTTGACGTTGTGTTGGCCTGTAAAGGAGGTGGGATGTGATAGGCATAGAGAGTTAAATGCTATTTTTATTTGTTACAGCGAGGAGAAGACTGGACCGTGGCGGAAGAGGAAGAGTGGCGGCAGGAGAGAAGAAGATGGAGAGGCCTATCTTCGATGCTGACGTGGCAAGAGATGACGTCCATAATGATGTAAGTTATTTTATTTTATGTTGGCATAGGCCTTGATAGTTTTATTTGTGTTTATGATGTCTAAAATACAAAATCAAGAATCCATGTAGGCTAGGCCTACCTCTACAATATTTGGTAAAGTATTGTATTGTAATGTAGCCTATGTTCAACGATATGACAATTGAAAACAATAGGCTAGTAGTGATGACATCGAGTACCTGGAAACCGGTTCCAAACGGTTATATTGCAATCCGGTTCCAATTTTTCAAACTGGTTCCATTTTTTTTAAGTTCTACTATATAACAGTGAACTTCACGGACTATTTTACTCGCCGTTTTCCTGCATAAATGCTAATTCTACGCACCGTTTCTTGTGCGGTCTTTTTCCACGGAGCCCGTGATGACGTAGCCAGCTATCTATCCTTATCAGTAGCTGATTATCAAGCACTCGAACGGCCTTGACGCGCGAGGCTGCTACATTATATTATTATTATTATTATTATTATTATTATTATTATTATGTCTCTATTTGCAACAGGCAATGTAGCCCACTAGTGCAAATTTAATAGAGAAGGGAGGAGGGGAAACCCGGTACCGGCATGTAGCCTACTCCTACCGAAAAGTACCAAGGGGACCAACGGCTTTACGTCCCATCCGAAAGGACGGTGTAACTTTTGACAGTCATATAGGTTCCTCCACTAACCCGGACTGCCGAGCAGACGGCGCCAAGGAGAACGAAGCTGTCACACAAGCTTACGAACCCTAGTCTGCTCTAGCCAGCGATATACGTGTGTTTCAGGGCAGAGCGGTCACCCACTCAACCCCTGACCACGCCCGATGTTGCTTAACTTCAGTGTTCGAATGGGAACTGGTTAAACGACCGCTGCTAAATCACTTGACTGTCGGCAGTCGTACATAACTAAGCGCGGGCGCCAAAGCCAGCTCACTCTCGGCCGTACAGTCGCTTCCAAAATATAGGCCTACACACGTAAGGCTGATTCATTGCCACATTGGACATAAATTGACCTTTAAAAACTGGTTCCAGCGTGGAGGAACGTGTTTGAACTTTTTGGACCCGATGTCATCAGTCATCACTACCATTAAAATCATTAATCAATATCATTAAATTTAAAGCAAGTAACAATATCCTTTAAGACCTCGATTGGTTATGTTTGATTATGTAGAAAGAATGCCTATAGCAGGGTTGCCACCAAGTCAATTTTTTTATCCTTGAAAGATACTTAAAAAATCCTGAGAAATCCTTGAAAACAGTTATTCAGCATTAGCGTATTATAACCGCGAAGGAATGTTACAAATTTTCAGGTTTCATACCAAAATATGTTATGCCAGCCTGATTTTCGAGAATCTAGTCAAAATTACGTGTAGACAAACGCATAAGAATCAGAATTTTCTTCCAATATATTTTAACGTTTTACTTTAAGGCCTACTCACCATAACTACCACTTGCGGTAAATGTTAGGCCTATGCAGTCACTTATGTTTATTTTTACTAGTACCTGATGTTTTTTACTGTCTACATTGCTTTTTTTGGCTGAATTTAAAAAATGTATTAATTTAATGTATTTTTTAAAGACAGTAGAAAATCCTAAGATTTTGCCCAAAATCCTGTTATCCTTGAGACACTCTAAAAATCCTGAGAAAAGGATAATATCCTTGAAAGTGGCAACCCTGGCCTATAGCATAGGGTACACACAACTACGTCACAAATCGAGGGGAATGAGGGGCCGGTATTCTCCGTTTTGAGCCCAACTGATGGACAAGCAACCATCGGTTCGCAAGTGGACTCCTGCTGAACGTCGCACAACTTATCACGCTCCAACTTTTATCCTGTTCATTATTGGGGAAAAACTTAAGAGGAATAATATTTAGCAAATATATCATTCCTTCTAATAGCAATTACTTTGAATTTTTAGACGGCCGTTAACTTGTTATTTCGATGTACATATTTAAATTAAATTAAAGGCTTTTACTTGTTACTTATAAAATTAAATTTAAACAAGTTCAATTGACAAAAACCTAGTGATCAGATTTCGACAAGACCTCTTTTAAAATATGCATGGGACTGTTTAGACAAGAAATAAATAAACTTTCTAGATAGAAAGTGCACAAAACGAAAATTTACAGCATAGGGTAATATGCATGGTATGTGTTTTCATCTAAAATACGCACTTTTGACGCGCAGATGAGCCGTGAAAAACTGCACGCTATGCTGTAAATTTTCGTTCAGTGCTTTTTCTATCTAGAAAGTTAATTTATTTCTTGTCTAATTAGTTAGATGCATATTTAGAGAGAATTCTTTTTGAAATCCGATCAGTAGTTTTGTGTCAATTGAAGTTGAAAAGACTTAAAGTTGTTGATAATTTTGTCATTTATAATACGTACATTGTTATAACAACAGTGTTCTCCCCAGAAAAAAATGTTCACTGGGTATTTCATAAACATTGCCGGGTATTTGCGGGTAGGGCCAGAAATAGTGGGGGGGAAAAAATTTGAGATCCTAGATTCGATTTGGTGAGTTTTAGAGGGTTTCGAAGCCCTTTTAAAGTAGCTTACTTTTGTTGGTTTAGTGGTATGAAGTAGGCCTATAAACATTTCAAATTTGATTGAAATCATAGTCTAAGTCTATTTTCTCATTTGTAATGTAGGCTATGTGAATTACTGTAGTCCTATTGCTACAATGAGTACAATAGGCCCCTATAAAGGTGATGATGTTATTCTTTCTAAGTGGTTATTATCTAAGATTTGTAGGTTTACAATTACTACAACTTGAAACATTGTTATATTTGATCACTTCATTTTTATTACTTTAAAATTCGTCCTAGCAATCAATAAACTTGAAAAATTGCTTAAATTGTTCACTTGTGTGTGCTCCTTGTGTGCAGTTAATGTTCACAATCATAGCGATGATTGCCATTTTGCCAACTTATGTGTTTCGTTCAAATGTATTCCTTGTCGGGTTCTATAGTGATCAGCGAGATTATGTTGTTTACAATCTGTGCTGCAGTTTAGGGATGGGACGTTAAAACGTTTAGTGGACAGTTAGTTTATTAAATTCGCAAATCGTTTAGTACCAAAAAATTAAAAAAAAAAAAAAAAAAAAAAAAATCAATTTTTTTTCCAAAATTTTTATTGCCGGGCGGCAGGGAATTATCGCCGGGCGGCCCGCCCGGCGGTCCGGGCCTGGGGAGAACACTGAACAAGCTAACGGTTCTGTAAAAAAAATCGAAATAATCGCTATTAGAAGAAATGATATGTTTGCTAAATATTATTGCTCTTAAGTTTTGTCCAAATAATGAATAGTCTAGGATAAAAGTTAGAGCGTGATATTTGTTGACCCGTTCATCAGGCGTCAACTTGCGAAATGAGGATTCTTGTCCATCAGTAAGATCCGCGGCCACCTGCCGCCGAGCTGTGACGTCACGTGTGTGTTCCCTATTGGCTGGAGTATGTTGGTGCTAGATAGGATCCAACAGCTCCCTTCGAAAAGTGATGGTGGCTGTAGAGTTTATTGAATTGATTGATTGATTGCCTGATTGGATATTGCTTTACGTCTCATATTTATGCAACTTGGCTAATCAAGACGAAGGGAGGGACGTAAGGGGCCACGCGGGGGGACAAGGGGTGGACAGGCCTGTGCTGGTCAGAACCAGCCACAAGCGTATGGGGAGGGCAAGGGGTTCCCCCATGTCGTGGTCGTCTTCGTCTGTGTCACATCCGTCCGTGTTGTCATTGTCGTCGCCGCCGGGGAGGTAGTCAAAGGGAAGGGGAAAGTTCCCCGACGACGACCCAGAGCTCGCTATTAATTTCAGGGAGTGAAATTCCCCAAATCACGGGCCATACCACGAGAAGGTTGCGAGTTGGACTTTCATGGCCCAGAGTTTATTGAAGAATAGTAACATAAATATACTGAACACAGAAAAACACGAAACGTTTCGACACGAGGTCTTGTTCACTCAAGAAAGAAAGGAAAATTGCTACTGATTGCAACAATCAACAATAATACTGTAAACTTTTTCTTCTTTTCATATGCCCCCAATCGGCCTAGACTCAGCCATCATGTGTTGTCTTATTATCATAGGCGTGCGCAGAAATTTTACAATGGGGGTGCCACAGGCATGGGCGCCCGCAGGAATTTTGGCAGGGGGGGGGGGCAAAATTTACAATTTGTACTTTCGTTGGGCAAGCTTGGGAGGTTTGCTCTGTCCCCCAACAACAACGCTGCAGGCGAAAAATTTGAAAATCAGGTTTCTAAAATGCGTTTGGTGGGTTTTAGAAAAAAGTAGTGGGCTGAATATAATAACAAAATTATGTAATTTTTGTGCAGTCGATACTCGAAACGGAGGAAACGAAAAGGAATTTTAATCTTTTCCTCGCACTTTTTAAATTTGGTGCAGTTGATACTTGAAACGGAGGAAACGAAAAGGAATTTTAATTTTTTCCTCACTTTTTAAATTTTAGTTTCAACTGATTCATATAAATATCAAAATTTTCATTTCATGTGCTTTGTCCATGGGAGTTTCCCCACTTGCCCCCCAACCTCCGGACGCTCATGGCCACAGGATTGCCATACCGACTGGGGAGGTGGCAGCGAACAGGGTTGGGGAGCGGGGGTCTGGGGCGTAGCCCCAGTCTCCGGAGGCGACATTTTTGGGGGTTAACTTTTTTGGGAGAGGTCTTAAAATGTATTTGAGAGTAAGAATGGTTATTATTTACACTTGATACCTTGTGGCATTTTTGTTATAAAACTTATTTGAAAGTGAGATGATGAGAGAAAAAGGTAAATTTGTGTGGCTCGTTGGTTTTGTTGTTAGCGTATCTGCTTCCAATGCAGAAGGTCCAAGGTTCAATTCCCGCTAAAGTCAGTAGTTTTTTAACTTCTGATTTGCACAAAAGTCCATCAGTTCGTGTCTTGGGAGTTTGTAAATGGAGACTTTGAAGCCGTCCTAGCAACGAAGCACATGGTAAATTCAGAGTTGTTCTGAATCGGCCTTGTTGATTCTGGCGTTGATTCGCGGGTGTTTGCACTCTCCATACTACAGATTGCTACATTTCCAATTAAAAATATCAATCTCTGGTTGGTTTTCGCTCATACTCGTCGATTGCTTCCGGGCCTATAGGGTTGGTTTGATCGCTTTGATTTAAAGTCCTCCACTGAAAATCAGTTATGTATAACTGAGTGGATAGACTCTAAATAAAATTTATTTATTTATTATTATTTATAGTAGGTAGGCCTAAAAGATTCAGAAAACTAAGTAGGGCCTAGACATTTTTCAAATTAATTAATTTTCTTATCAATTATTAAATTTGATTAGCTATTTTGATAACATTTCTAGGCCTAATAGGGGGTTGAGGGGGGGCTTTCTCTGCGCACGTTTATGCTTGTTAAATCCAATAGAGACAGGATTCCCTTTGTACAAGCACCATAGTTAACTAGGCCCGCTTTGTTTTCCTGTGCCCACATTTACATTACTAGGCCGCTTCCATTTTCCAGTCGCGTTGATGGATGAGCTTTTTTTAATATTTCTGTCCAATGATTACGTTTTTAAGTGGGATCTCATTACTTTTTCTATAGTTACTTGATATAACTTGTTAATTATACACCTGTAAAAGGCTTATATTAAAACCTTTATTTCTATGAATTTTGACCAACTTTTTCAAATACACTACGTCAACTTTATCTTTATGTCAATGTAAAATATGAACGTTGTAGCCCCACCCGTTTGGTCAGAATCGGCCCAAATGTAAAAAAAATATAATATTAAAAACCGGGGAAAAAACCCGTAAAAGTGCGATTTCTATGAGAAATATTTCTTCAAATGTCTCTAAAATTATAACTTATATATAATTTTGGTGATTTTAAACGTTCCCATAAAGTTTCATCAAGATCGGAGTAGCTGTTTGCCAAATATCACGAAAATATCTCATTAAAAATAAAAATAAAAACGTAAAAGTATGATAATCATAAGAATTATTTGATCGATTGTACGCAAAAACATGGCAAGTCTAAGTTCAGAATTTCAAAGGTCCCCTCATATTTTCATCAAGATCGCATTATGCCGTTTGCCCGGTAGAGCGCGAACAAACAGACATATCTTAGCTAATTTTTTGGGGGGGTCAGTGAAATTGAAGTCTTCGCTTTGCTCATCCAATCATCATCCATGTCTTCATCCGTAACTGCAAGCCAAGAATTCTCATCGCCGAATGATGGTGACAGTAACAGGCCTAGGCCTATGATTGCAGAATCTCCCAGTGCAAATAGGCCTAGTGTAAAAATCCAAATTTTGGGGGAATTTGAAGTTCCATATTATTATTTGTTTGCTGAAATATTGCTGTAAAGAATTCAATTGCTATCTATAGGGCCTACTGAAAATTATTTAGGTACTGTATTCCTATCAATCTTAATGACTTTGGCCTGTTGGCCTCACACATTGCGGCTGTCGTGCGCAACGACCACACCCTGCACACCGTTAGTTTTTTATTTATTTACGACATAATGTATAGGTAACAGTTGCAGGTTTGATTATAATCTATATTAGGGTTGGGATTCGATTCGATTATAAATTCGTAATCGATGTCAAACCAATAATTTCGACATCACATCGGAAAAAAATTAGCCTTAATTTTTTTTTAATGGTTTTTTTTTCTTCTTTTTAATGACCTAATGATGCAAATAGTAAAATAGTCCTACATGGTTTCAAAAGCAATTTCCCTGAATTTTTTTAAATTTACTTTTTAAAGAAGGCAAATCGATGTCGAATCGAATTATCGATGTCAAGTCCTAACCCTAATCTAGGCCTATAATATTATTTAGAACAGTTTTCACCGTGGAGCCGTCGTCACTGGCTACACAACTATTAGCTAGCTAACCTCTTCTTCTTCTTCTTTTCATATGCCAACAATTGACATTATTCATGTCATCATATTGTGTTTTCTAGTTAGCCAGAGGACTCCTGTTCGCTCCGATCCATGCCATTTGGCATTTTGTCCCGTTCAACCTTGATATTATTCTGTACATTGAAAAATAAGTTTCCTGTCTTGTTTGCCAGCTCCACACATCCGACAAACACTAGATTAAAAAATTACAAACCTAAGGAGGTGCTTTCCGAGCAGGTCATGTCCTGTTTGAAGCCGGAATTGAGCTGTTTCTATTTTTCTACTGTAGCACTCACTTACTTGTACTTCTTACTTGTATCTTACTTACCAGTCGGCCTCATTTTAGTGTAATCTTCCCACAGTTTATTCTGCCCCTTCTCATGCCATTCCTTACAGACTACTTTGTATGTCGATGTAGCTAACCTATTGTGTTTGTTTTGTTACAGAACGAAGAATACATTCCCGCGTGTGCTAGTTTATAAATGTGGCCCTGCTTAATAGAAAATTAAAGCCTTTTCACCTAGGCCTATGCAAACTAAATTTAACTAAATTAATCTTACTTTTTTAATAAGAAATTAAATTGAATTGATTCTAAATAGTGCAGTAGGCTACCGGTAGCCTACTTAATTTTCAAAACTATTTGAAGATATCAATATTTAAATTTTGAAGTCAATTAGGCCTAGGTGGTAATTATAATAATGTGGCAAGGCCAAGAGTAGGAAGTGTTTTTATCATAAAAAGACTATACAAACATTTAACACATATTGTGAAAGAAAGACAATAATTCGACTTCGTGAATACGTTTCACGTTTGTTTCGTTGTTGTGCGTCTGCGGATCTGCACCTCCAAGCTCAGGCCTGGTTGTCTAGGAGGTCATAGGCCTTATGCAGCTCGATGCGGGACTCAGTCGAGAGTTCTTCTCAGCGTCTGCTGCTTGGATTCAACGTGGTGAGTGAGCTGGAATGTAGGCCTATTGTATTTACTCATTCTCTTTTGTAAGGTTTATTCATTATTTTATAAATAGGCCTATGGCCGTAGCAGGGGTCCACAAATGCAGTAGCCGGTCGACTTTTAATTTATCCCGGGCGATCAGGATTTTATTACCTATACCTTACACTAGATATTTGGTTATCGTTCTACATTCTCGCCCGCTAGACATCCCTCAGTGTGCGACTGCGAACGGTAGACTCGGCGCAACGTGCTTTGAGAAATCGATGAAAGAGAGCGTTCACTATATCGCCGGTAGAATGCGCTTACATTGCGGCCGTGATGCCCTCCTGCCCCGTTCTTTCTTACCAACTTCTAGGAGATAAAAACACCTTTCAATACATCGATACTCGCAAAACTATCGACCGCGTAGCACTTGATTCGGGAATCTCGCAAGATGTCCGCTAGTTGTTGACGCTCTGTTGTTTTGCTGCAGTTAATTATGTCAAAGCAGCGGTGTATTACTAATTTCTTTCGAACTAGGCCCACCAGTGCATCTGGTAGGCAAAGCCTACTGAGAATGAGACAGAACCCGCGGTAGCTCAGGTTTCGCCTTCGCTTCCTTCTAGGTGCTTCTAGCGTGAACGAGCTTCTACCTGACCCTAGGCCTAGAACTGCAAGTAGGCCTAGGCTAATTAGTAAACATGTAACTTTGGCTGGACTACTTTAAAAAAATGTGGGCTACTAAGTTTGTACCACATTTGTGGACCCCTGGCCCATAGATATAAAGATCGGTTATATATCGATATAGGGGAGGGTAGGCTAATACTAAATTTTAGTTGAAATATGATAGCTAGCAATATTTTGTAGCTGGCATCTCTAGCTGCAAAGAATAGTTTTTTTACACAGTCCGCTGAAACTTATGCTACCGAACAAGATGGTAAGGCCTATGTGATCCAGAATCATGTGATAAATATTAAGTTACCCAAAATTGCTAGAAACGGGGACAGATACCTATTGATTGATTATTTATTATGGGACGTTTTAACTTTTAAGGGAGGGTTCCCGTAGCCTACTTCAGGCCTATAGGTGGAACCAGATAAGCTGGCGGTCGGCAAGGTCAAGCGAGAGCACCGCACGCCAACGTTGACAATTTACACACAACTGACATTAGGTAGGGCCTACCGTATTTGGTCATGTTATCGTGATATGTTATCACATATATCAACATTTTATAAGCTGTGAAGTAGTTGGTCCATTAGAGTCTGTATTTTAACGAAATAATGATTTTAAGCTAATCACGATTACGAAAGTGTATTTTGCCTTGTTGGTAACCGTGTGTCCAAAGTTCCAGCTGTTTTTGCCAACCTTGCCAGATGCGATGTCAATGTTTAGAAGCATCAAAATGTCATGATTTTATTTGTACACTTCAAAAATACTTTATTTTAGGATATTGGGCAAGGCTTGGCTTTAAAATAGTCGTGTTTTTCTTCGAAAGCGTTTTAGAGACTTTTTTTCCTCTCTTTTTCTTTCTTTTTTCTTTTCTTTTCTTTTCTTTTCATTCTCCACCCTTTTTTATATTTGATTCATTCATTAAATGCATATAATATCATTTTTATTTGTTACCAAAATTGTTGTGTTTAATGCATTGTTGTTGTAATGCTACTATTTCAAATATTTACGAAAATGTAGTTTATTGTTGTTTCTGCATCTATGTAATTAGATTTATTTAGTTGTCCTCCTTTGTAAATCAGTTTTTATAACTGAATAGGATAGACGTTAAATAAATAATAAATAAATAAAGAGACCGTTATTTTATTTACTTTTTGCCGATCCTGTGGCTGCGTGGGCCACAGTGCTGCGATCCCTCGGCGACCGCCACCTTAACTGGTTCCATCTATAGTACTTCACTGCCAGAACCCTATTGTAACTAACCTACCTACATACCTACCTACTTGGATTACATCAAATAGCCGGTTAGGCCTACAAGTGAACCTGTATTTATACTTGATAAATGAGAATGGTTACATATTTAAAAGACCTGGCTAAAACCATTCTCCTCGTTGTAGGTCTACGCTAAAAGGTTAAAGAAAATCCTCTAAGCCCTGTATTGTTGTATTCCAGGCGGTCGGTGAGGCCTCAACGCAAGACGGAGTGGACCAAGTGACGAGTGTGACAACAGCGACCTTGGACGTCATGGTGAGTGGAAACCTGACACAACGAGTGGCCAAGTCTGATGCTTTCCTGCTTTCCACTCTCCATTTCAAAATAATTTGATTGACAAATGCTAATGCATCACATTTCAATTGTTGGGGAGCACTTGTTAGTCCTTCCTATCACCATCATCTATTGCCACATCCAACTCTGCGTTGGGTCGGCATTGAAGATAGGCCTCTCCATCTTCCTCTTTCCTGCCACCACAGCCGGCGGTTTAGCGGAGGTAGTTGAACCGGTTCCTACTAGAACACCGAAGTTAAGCAAACTCGGGCGTGGTCAGGGGTAGAGTGGGTGACCGCTCTGCCCTGAAACTCACGTATATTGCTGCTTAGAGCAGATGGAGGGTTCGAGAGCTAGTGTAACGGCTTCGTTCTCCTCGACGATGGATATGAATTATTTTGAGCTTACTCACGTTCAAACGATTATTACAATCTCAATCGCGTTGTATGACCCGGCACTTCCACCATACCTACCAGCCAGGATTAATTTAATTTCGTCTATGTACTGGTTGTACCCGGCACCTCCACCAAAACTAAAAAAAAATTTTTAAAAAAATTCGGGACCTAATTCGCGTTTAAAGACATAATTGCTAATTTTGCCACTAGTTCGCGGTATCAACTAAAATTTCGCAAAAATTCGCGAATTGGAAATTGGTTCCATTCAATCATAGTTCAGGAGATTCATGTGCAAACTGAATTTGAAGGGATTATTGCAACTTTTAAAAAATTCGCAAATTTCGTTATCATTTTTGCACATCTTTACTCATAGACCTTAACACAATTTCACTTGTCTCCCCTTTTAAATAGAGGTACAGTGTTATTAAAATGGGGGATGATAGAGACAAATAAATACCTTTACACAAAAGACAGGCCTTACTCACTCGACGAGAGCGGATGGATGACTAGCCTAGGTCTACAGTTATTTACAAAACACTCCAGTCCAGTGGCGCTGTTGGCGGAAGTGGAGGGGGGAGGTGGGTGGAGCAGTGGAGTAGGACCCTCACGGATGCTGAGGTTAGGGGGTAGCCTAGAGTTGGCGATGCACTGATGAGCCAGCTCTCACCTTCATGCTCCGGTAGAGCCCTCACAATGCTGGCCTGGTAACAACATTGAACGCCAGGTTGTGAGAGACAGCATGTAGTCAGGGTTCCCACCGACCTGGAAAACCTGGAAAAGTCATGGAATTGAAAATATGGGTCAAAATGTCAGGGAATAGTCAGGGAATTGAGCAAAAAATTCAAAAAACCTGGAAAAGTCAGGGAAAATGGGAATTTATTTAAATCTAGGTGCTTATTTGGTTTACTCAAAAATAATTGATTTTCACCGAATTTGTGAAAATGTTTTCCCGACTCTAAAGTCAGAATTTTTTTTTAAAATCAATCATTTGTTTTCGTTGCTAAAATAACCGTTTTAGGAACCTAGCGGTTTGAAGGTGAAATCTAGCTGTATTTAGGAAAGCGTCCAAACAACAAAAAAACTATACATTATTTTGGTATTGCATACAACCCACAACTTTTTTCTAAAACGCACCAAACGCACTCTAAAAACCTGGTTTTCAAAATTTTCGCCTGCGGCGCTATTGTTGGGGTGAGGCCCCTCAAACCCCCCGTACTTGGTCCCTATATAATACCCCCAGGATATTATATACCCCACCCGGGATGAAAAACCTGAATTCAACACTGAAGGCGGATTCACGACCTTGCAGCGGATTTCACGCAATGCAGTGCAGTACCGCTGCTGCAATGCAGTGAAATTTGTGGTGATCTGGTGGACGTGATTTCCACTTATTTTAACTTTCATGAATTGACGACCTTTGTCTGTTTATTTCAGTTCTAGCAGGTTGTTGTTAAATTATGAGTAAGAGAATACAACATAAAAGCAAAGCGGTTGGGATATATTTCACAATTAACACTGTTTAGAGGTTATGGTTGGCGTGCAGCACTGCAAAAGTTGAGCTCGGACCAAACTTTGCAGCGCTGCAACGCACTTCACGAGAGTCGTTCTGATTGGCTGACAAAAGCACTGCACTGCATTGCGTGAACTTCACGCAAGGTCGTGAATCCAGCCTGAGCCTACGTAGGCCTATGTGTGTATGTGTTACTGGATCCCCCATAGAAATTTTGCGGGCTGGCCCATGAAACGAAGTTCCGCCCTATTTAGGAAAGCGTCCAAACAACAAAAAAACTACATTATTTTGGTATTGCATACAGCCCACAACTTTTTTCTAAAACGCACCAAACGCACTCTAAAAACCTGGTTTTCAAAATTTTCGTCTGCGGCGCTATTGTTGGGGTGAGGCCCCCCAAACCCCCGTACTTGGTCTCTAAATAATACCCCCAGGATATTGAAAAGGATGAAAAACCTGAATTCAATACTGAGCCTACGTATGTGTGTATCTGTTAGGGGATCCCCCGTAGAAATTTTGCGGGCATGCCCATGAAACGGAAGTTCCGCCCTGATGAAGTACAGGACGGGGTTAAATAAATTTTAGAGCGTATCGAGGGGGTGCTGCGTTTCCGGCAAGCTATTTTTGGGCGCGCATCACACCTGGAATTAAGCAAAACTAGACCTGGAAAACCTGGAAAAGTCAGGGAAATTGATTCTAAAAAAAAAGTGGGAACCCTGTGTAGGGCCACAGGTTTTACAGTGTTGCCTGCCTGGGTGTCATATCTGTGATATTATAAGTGACCCTTTTCCCAATCTAACGGCACTGTTTTGCACTTCCATACAACGGATATGATAATATCTGAACTATTAAAGAATAGCAGTTCTTTGAAAAGGAAATGATATGAACATGTCTCTATTGAAGCACATTTCTATATTAACTGTGTGTAACAGACGTTCAGTTCTTTACGACCCGCAGTCTCTCGTGTCGTCTCATGATGCAACTTTGTGGTAAACACCTCCCTGTTTAGATTCTAACTCTGTGTTCATTCTTGCAGGAGGGGGAGGAGACCACAACCGTCGGCCGGCTCCACTGTGCAGCTCCGGTCGTCTCTAGAACATCTCCGCATCCAACCCCCAACGCTCGTGTCGTGTTGTAAGATGTGTGAGTCAGTTCGAGGAACAGTAGCTTGTGAACACTGACGATCCAGGGTGTGTGGGGGTTACGGACGTGGAACGGGGTCGATTTTCATGTACACTAGTTTGGAAATTG